>JARKHS020015109.1:0-31418 GCA_030143305.2 Amblyomma americanum
TTATGGCCACATTTTTGGAGCCGAAATCGGGTTTAACCTCAATTTTAAGAAATCTGCTTAGGGTCAAGAATCGGATGAAACCGGGTTTTACCTAAAAACAAAGGACCCTAATTATGTAGCTTAATCTCGTGAAAAGGTCAGGATAAAAATGCAGGAATATTTGGATGTCCAGCAATGCTGTCTGCGTTTTTAATGTGAACACGTGGGCAAATTGTCCAACCTTGCTGCACATAAAAAAAAAAGATTGGCCCTTGTTGTAGCTTGGTGCAGTGTGTATCTGGGCATCCTGCTGCTGGAGATGTTCAAGCTTCTTTGTTTTGTGTCCTTTATCAGGTCCCGCACACGGACCTTGGCCCACTGTGACAGCTGCCCTTCCGCCCACAACGGAGTTGCGTTGGACGCTCAGCAGCCACCAGCACAACCATCGCAGCAACAGGATCAGCCGCCGAGCAGTGTGGTGAAGCGTAGCCTCGACTCTGAGGAAGCACCTCAACTCAACAAGAAGCTCAAGACTCATTTTCGGCCTTGCAGTAAGAGCCTATGCTGTACTTCATCATTGCAAGTGTGTGGTGCTGGAGAAAGCACTTGCCTCACTGCATAACTCTCTGTGGAATGCACTTGCCTTAAATTGAGTTGACTGAATTGATTTTACTTGGCCTGAGCACACTTCACTCAGTCTGTGTGTAGCCTTGATACTTGTGCCTAGGGAACTGGAGGAAAGGTGTGTGAAAGTGAGGGCAATAGTGTGTTACAAAATGCATTATTCGGTTTAACTGATGCCATGTGGTTAATTTTATGAATGCTTCAAGTGCAAGCAGCATGGTCTAGTATTTTGCTTGTTTAGATGCTAGATGTGCTTTGTGCCTCCAAAAACTTATGTCTGACCCTTTGAAAGTTGTGGAAGACACTTATTTTCCATGCAAAACGGTGGCTCAGTCGCTATAGCTTTTCGGCTGCTGCGCCCTAGGTCGCGGTATCGAATCTGCCGTGGTGGCTGCATTTTGATGGAGGTGAAATGCACACACGCTCATGCGCTATGCAATGTAAGTGCACGTTTAAAAAACCCCAGTTGGCCAAAATTTAATCTGTAGATCTCCACCACAGCATCTTTTGAAGCCCATGTACACTTTCAGGACATTGAACCTTGCATATACCATGCTGGACCATACCATGCTTTTATGTTCTTGAGGGGGGAGACTGCTCTTCGAGGCAAAAAAAATCGCGAAAAAAAATCGATTTTTCAAAAATGGAATTTTTGAAATCTGCAGCTGTTTCTCTACCAGCCTGTGAATTTTCTAATCTCCAGAGCTAATATTTGAGTAGAAAACTTGGATCCGAGCTCTCTCTCGGCAGGTTTTCGTGCAATAAGAGGGTTTTTTCCGCGACATGCTATTATCGTTTCACTGCCGCGATCGCTGCCATCTTGGTCTCATTTGGAAGAGCTGCTTTTCGTTTTGAATTTCGCGCAGTTGCAACGCGTGATGCTATTCGCTTGTCGGTGCATGTGACTGAAAGCTGCTATCTAATTGGCTGAAGGGTCTCGTGTCGACTGCTGGAAGCGTTTGTTGAGTGCAAGCAGTAGCCATCTTGTCAAGGTGAGTTCGCTGGTGCGTCTCGCGACGGTGTCAACGCCGGCGGCAAACTTCAGCACAACTCACGGATACAGGAAAAAGAGGAAAAAATCGCTCGTTAGAAACCTGAAGAAGAGCGCCACGGTCACCTCGAGCACCGCGGACGCCGCAAGCGCCGTGGATGCGCCTCCGCCAGCGTATCGGGAGGTGCCGACCAAGGTAGGCCTAACTGCGGTGCCGGTCGCGGAAGCTTCATCAGGCAGCTGTCGTGTTCGTCATGATACCGCAATGCTGCAGCCTTGTGAGATTGAAGAAATGGACAAGAAAGCTCAGGAGAAACTTCAGCAGACGGCATCAGCGGCAGGAACAGAGTGCAAGGCAGCGTTCTTCGGTGGAATGGGAGACTCCGCAACTGCCCCACTCAGCGACACCTTCTCCATCGTCAGATTGCATTTGGTGAACGAGATGCTGGCGTCAGTGAAATGCAACGTATGCAATGGTGACGTGACGATTGAAAAATCCGGCAGAGAGTACAGCCTCGCCGCCAAACTGACCCTGACATGTGTGAACTGTGGCGACATTTCATCTCGATGGTGCTCGCCGCGTGTAGAGATTGAACAGACAGTGAGCCCGTCCGTGGTGAACATAGTCGCCACGCGCGCGATGCAGTCAATGGGTAAATAGCGTGCCGCGTTGAATGACATAACATATATTTTCGGTGATGAATATATGCCCCCGCGGTCTGCATTCAAAAACTTTGCAGAAATACGTGAAGAAAAAGTTGACGCCCGCGGTGGACCGTGCGGCTCAAACTGACTTCCGAGTGTGCGCGATCAGTTTGGGAAGTTTACACGGAGTTGACTCTGCAGGAAATCTGCAGCGCACACTGAAAAAGCACCATTTTAATCACTCTGGGAAGACAGACTACATCCCAGGAGGCTATTAGGTGTCTGCTAATGCCAGTATGTGAATAAATTTCGAGTACTTTGCCATGAACAACACTTTGCTTGTTTTTGCTGTTTTTCTCAAAATGTAAATTTTAGACTCGTAGCAAATCCTAAACTAGCATATCTCGGCATCTGTGGCAGATAGAACCACAATTATTTTTTTAGCACGTAGCCATATGTATAGACTAGGCAATGTTGGGAGCAGAATTTGTGATTAAAGTTCAGAAATTTTTTAATTTGCTCTAGTTTTTGACTGCAAGTTAGGCACTATTTGTACTTTGAGTTTCAATGTATTTAAAAACTACTTATGATAGTTTAACAAAATTCTGCTGCAGGGAACTTTCTAGAATGTATGCCGTCGGCTTGTCTTGACATCAAGCTATGCAATAAGGGTAAAATTATTAATCCTGCCTATCATTGAAGTTGAGCTACAGGGTTTTGAACTTGGTACTCCACAAATGGGAAGAAAAATTTGTATTCCTGTTTCTGAAGTGACAACTTTAAAATCCTATAACCCTATAACTATAAAATCCTATAACTTTTATGACAGATAGGATGATAATTTTACCTATATTGCATAGTTTAATGTCAAGAGAAACTAATGGCATGCATTCTAGCAAGTTCCCTGCAGTAGAATTTCTTGAAAGCTCTCCACAAAATCTTGCATAACATATTGCATAAGTGCTCAACGAATTGTTGTACATGAAATTAAATAACATATTTAGAATTAGCGTGCAAAAATAAATGTTCTCTGAAGATTTCATAATTGTGACCTCATTAACAAAAATTTTTTTCTGACCCTCTTCCCCCCTTAACTGTAACTATCAAAAGAATAACCTGGCTTTGAAATTCTTTAGGAGTGGTATAAATATTAGGCATGAATTTGCTTTTGGCATTTGTCATTCACATCTGTTTCGAATGATTCCCCTCTAGCACCACACCACCGAGAAACAAAGTGTATTTGCTTCGAGAGTGATGCTAAATTTGCCTGTCTGAGAACACAGAGTGCTGGATTTGGTTCCAGCTATGCTGGCTGTATTTCGCTGGATGCTTTACTGAAACATAAAAATGCTTATGTAGCGAGATTTTGCTGCACGCTAAAGCCTCATGAAGGTCGAAATTGATACTGGAGCCCTCTGCTGTGGCGTGCCATTGTGTGCAGTGTAGGTTTGGTACATGAAGGTTTGTATTTTCCTATCCCGCAGGAGGAGGCCACGGCGGGGGGGAGAAGGGGTGCGCCCTGGAGAGCGGGGCGGGCCGGGCCAGCAAGGGCGGGGCCCGGGGGGCAGCCAGCAGCAGGGCCACCACGGGGTCGTGTGCCAGCAGCAGTGGCAGCGGCAGCCGGCGGCGATCGTGCCGGGGGGCCAAGCTGGCGGGGGGTGGCCAAGCTGGCGGAGGGGGCTCGGGCCCCATGGACCAGGGGGGTGCCTCGTCCTCCTCCAACCACCACCTGCCACCACCCGGCGGTGAGGCCCAGCCTGGTGAGTAGTCATTGGCAAGCTTCCCTGCGAATATTCGATAATTTAGAATATTTGGTCGAATCCTGAGTATGCTACAAATGATTCGGTCTGAATGTTGGGCATTCAGTCTCTGAAGTATTCATCTCAAGTGAGTAATGTTGCTGGAGCTGTTACTTCCGGATTTTCAGTTCAGCGTACCTCCTGCAGGATGACATTGCAGTACGCATATATCTGAAAGGAACAGCTATGCAAAGATGCAGTGAGGATTAGGGCTAGCAGTTGGAGGTAAGTGGCGATCAAAGGCGATAAAACTGTGCAACTTCCATGCCTTCCATTCGAGCGACCGAGCTGACTATCAGAGCGGCAGACCGAAACAAGACAAACCTCTTTGCAAAATATGTGAAGACAAGCTCACACTGAACCATATTTTATTCTCATATTCAAAACTCTGAAAACTAAGAAAGAAGCATTTTAGTCAATTTTATAATGAATGCATTCCTTTTCTCCCAGCACTGCTCTTAAGAGATATTGCCATTGTTAACATCTCTTGTGTTCTTAGCTTTTTTTAAAAGAAGCAGATGTTCTTGAGAAACTAAATTTTGATCGACTGCTTCGCTTTATTATATGATATACTTCTGCCACCTTCTTATTCATGAGAAGGCTGAGATCTTTATTGGATTTGTTGGGAGCCTCGAGACCCTTGTTCAGCCAACGTTGACTCTTGGCCATTTCAGAACTTCCTTCCCCTTGTCGTCATTAAGTGGTACAAATAACTTTTTAGGCGCTCCATTTTTATAGAATTCTGCAGAAAATTTTCCCATACCTTGAGCTTGGTGCATGATAGCCTTAGATGCTTATGCGCCATTAAGGGCCCTGTAGTTTCGTGTCCCAGTGTGACGTACACTCTGAAGGGTACCGGAAGGAAGTGTATCCCTTTTTCACAGACACATTATGTTCTGCTATCGAGAAAAATAAAAAAATTTGTGTATGGTGGAATTTTGATGACCTCACAGGGTTGCAAGAAATATTCAAATCATCCTGAAATTTGTATGATCCAAAATGAACAAAATCCATATGTAGATGTGACGGAAATGCATTCACACGGACGTGTTTAGGGCTGATGGGGTTTCTTTATGGTCACGCGCCGCCGCTCGCAACTGGTGAACGCCATGTTGGCACTGTATGGGCCGCGTGCCACCTCTTGCTTGTGAATATGGTCACGTGTGGGTCATGCACTGGTGCTTACTGCGCGACACGTGATTGCGCGTCGGCGATGTAAGGACAGTGTTAATGCTTGAGGGTGTGGTCGCTGCTCGTGTGTTTGTATCATCAGTAGTGTCACGGGAGTGTGTTTGGAACAGCTCAAAATCTGCACATTGTACACAGTATAATTCATACAGGAAATTTTACGAATTCATATCAGCCGTGTTCGTATCAGAGATTCTACTGTACATATATTTGAACCCCCTAACATGATTTTCTCAAACATTTGTGATCTGCACACTTCCGCTCTCGTGGAATTGTAGCCTTATTCTTCTATAGAACACATTTATGCTCACTTATTTTTCTTATCATCTGACGCTGTTTCCGCAACAAAAACTCGGCTAAAATGTCCTTTCCTTCACTCTTTCTCGGCATCAGAAAAAGGAAGCGGCAGCACCAGATAGCATTTTCTAGATGCAGCGTAGAAATTCAAGGCATTCATCTTTATTTCTTGTTTTGGAAAAGCTAATCTTCCTTCAGTGCACAATATGACCCTGCCATTCTGTCCTGCAGGGATTTGAAGTGTACCCAGTGCCACTGACTTCGTAAAAACGATGCTGGATGCCCTGAAAAAAGAAACTGGAAAGTCGTGTGCACTGTCATAATGCCATGCCACAAAGGGTTTCTCCCTTGCTACCTGTCGCTCCTCTGGGAAAGCTAATGCCGGCACCAGCGAGCTGGGTGTACAGTGTGCCTTTCTAATTTTTGTTAAGGGGGGAAGCTGGTCTTAGAAAAAAAATTTTTATTAATGAAGTCACAATTGTGAAATCTTCAGGGAACATGTATTTTTGCTGATTCCAAATGTGGAATTTAATTTAATGTACAGCAAGTCCATGTGGACTTGATGCAATATGTTGTGTAACTTTTTGTGGAGAGCTTTAACGAAATTTTGCTGCAGGGAACTTGCTAGAATGTATGCCGTCCGCTTGTTTTGACAACAAGCTATGCAATAAGGGTAAAATTATTATCCTGCCTATCACAGAAGTTGAGTTACAGGGTTTTGAACTTCGTACTTCACAAACGGGAAGAAAAATTTGTCTTCCCGTTTCTGAAGTGACAACTTCAAAATTCTATAACTCAACTTCTATAACAGGCAGGATGATAATTTTAGCTTTATTGCATAGCTTGTTGTCAAAACAAGCGGACGGCATACATTCTAGCAAGTTCCCTGCAGCAGGATTTCTTGAAAGCTCTCCACAAAAAGTTGCATAACATATTGTATAAATGCTCAAGAAATTTTTGCACATGAAATTAAATTCCATATTTGGAATCGGCAAAAATACATGTTCCCCAAGGATTTCAAAATTGTGACTTCATTAATAAAAATTTTTTTCTAAGACCCTAATTAGATAACATATTATGGAAGGATAAAAAATAAATGCGCTTTCGCGTTGTAATTGTTAGAAGCGGTCGTTCCTCATCTTGTTCGCAGTACATGTGGTATGTGGGAAAGCCCACTTGCGGAATTGCGCATAATGTCAAGCCTAGTGGCACTGGAATGCGATCGGTCCATGCGATAAAAGATGGAGAAGAAAGAGAACAGGGCTTTTATATTGTTTTCATGGAACTTCAAACTCTATATTCAGATAATTTGCCCAGATATTGCGCTTTTGCCACAATCAAATTGACGAAAGTTGGCGCGGTATACGATCGCTGCCGAGTATTCAGGAATATTCGAATGTTCGGAAATTTACGAATATCGTTTCTCGAATATGAATATGAACCAAATGTGAAACATATTCGATTCGTATTCGAATTTCGAATATTTGCTCACCCCTGTCTAAGATTAGTAATTGGGTCAAGTGCAAGCTTATTACTGCCACATCGTTTTTTCTTTATGACTTATTTATTTATGATAAACGAAATGATTTCATAGGCATTTTGTTATCTTTAGGATGTGTGGTCAGCCAGCAAATGTCTGGTTATTTTTGAAAAAGCTTTTTTTTAACTGAGAAGCTACCATAAAGGCCTGTAAGAAATGGCCTAATTAGGATATGTTTTTTTGTTTTTTTTGTCATAAATTTTCTTCCAGGTGAGATATTTGAAATCTAAATGCATATTCGAAATCGGCATTCTATGATATATATACCTGCATGCTAAGTTTCGGCAAACAGTGTTGGCAAATAATTTTTAAGATCCTCGTCTCCCCTGAAAGGGACACTGAGAACAAGTTGAAGTTCACCTGTGTTGATAGATTTCCACATTCTAATGACACCGACGCTACCGTTAAATGGTGGTGTTGCACAGTAGAAAAGGCAGACAAAAATGAAATACAGGTGTTGCCATCCCCTGGCCGATTTCGCAAGTGCATAAAACTGAATACACAGATTTTTTGGGTGTGGATGCCATAGGCTAGGCTACATCGACTTTCACTTCAGAACGGTGATCGGTCTTTTTTTCCGGTGTAGACGTCATGCTCTTGAATCGAGTGGCTAGAAAAGTTTCAAGTGCATTTCTTTGGCAAAAAATATCTTTTCCTGCTGAACAAATGTCAGCACGCCTGGAAAGAGCCATAGAATCATTTTTTACTCTGAATAGAAATATGAAAGAGTTGTCCTTGGTGTCTAAATTGACCGTACCGTGGTGCTCTGTGCACGGTAGTACTTGCACGGCCTCCAAGATCGCTGACAACTTGTTGTCCTGTAGGTCACGTGCAAAGCACTGCTAAAGCATAAAGTTCTTGCCTGAGTTACTCCTTGTGTGAGCAAAGAAATGCAAAAATGGGAGTTTGTATTACCTAAATACATTCCACATTATGTTTCAATTTTATGAAAAGAATGCTTTCGTTATGACAGTCCAAACACAGATACCTCTCTTAATGTGCAGGGATCCTCTTGAAAAGCAGCTCTGATCGACACAGGTGCTTTTCGTAGTAGCTGGTTCAGTCTCTGTACAAAATTTTGAGGGAATTTTTATGTAAAAAGACCCTGTTATCGCTTTTTTGTTCGGGTGCATTGTCATCATCGCCACTGCATTGCATAAATTGTCCATTCTGAGTTTCACATTAGCTTCCTTTGCTTGCATGCAATGAGTGGTTGCAGTTCCTTGAGAATGTTAATATTTGTTTCAGCTTGAGTGGCCTTTTGTTTTTTTTCCTAACGTTTATCTTTCATAAGTAAACACTGAGGCCGGAAATCAGATTATACGACTGCATGAAAATGCAATATGTAGCCTGTTACAAAATTTAATGATTCATTACTGTTTATTTTTGCAGCTGCCAGTAGAGTTGGCAACAGTTCAGGCACCGCGGACAGTGAGTCTGATGACAATGAGATGGGAAGACTACAAGGTGTGTACCAGTCCTCCTTTATGAAGCTGCCATCTGGTTGGGCTGGGATAGGCTTAAACATTTGTTGTAAGGACAGCGCGGAAGCTGTAGAACAGCGTGTGAAAGGGACCAGTTTTTTTTCCACTGTTGTTCCGTTAAAGGGCTTCGCAGCCATTCACTTGAAGGGTTAGCAATTTGCGCGTATCCTCACAAAGCAGTGAAAGCTCTTTGTCTGCTTCTTTATGCCGTTGCACTTCTGCATAATTTCTGGTAGTGCTTGAAGCTGAAGGTGAAGCATGGCACTCTTGGCATGTTTATTTTCCAGTTGGTCCAGTTTTGACTGGATTGAGTTAAAGCAGCAGTGCCCACTGTCAGTTGGGGGGGATTGTGGGGAAAGGGTTTTTTGGTCTTGGCGAGTCTTGCACAATGCGTCCCTTTCAGTTTTTCCTTTTTGCAACACAATGCTGATGAATGCTGCAATGCTTCTTTTGTTTTCAGCCCTGCTAGAAGCGAGGGGCTTGCCGCCTCACCTCTTTGGTGCCCTTGGTCCACGCATGCAGCACTTCCTGCACCGATCTATCGGCAGCAGTGCCAGTGAGTCCTGCACCGTATTTGTGTCAGTGTGCTAGGTTGTGTCCTGTATTGTCTCGTGAAGGTTTCAAGAGAGATTGCAAAGGGACACTGGCTGAACCTGCATTTCAGTATAGGCGAAATTCGAAAGGCACCCATGGGGTGTGCTATGTTATCGCATGTTAAAGAACCTCGAGCGTTAGAGATTACAGTGGAACCCCAATTATGCATCCCCCTTCTAGCAGTAACCCGCATTTTATGATGAATTGGTGCGAGCTTGGCGACTCTCCCATAGGGATAATGCATTAAATGCTGTGACTGTACAACTGAAAAATATCCCCTTCAGGTGGCAATAAAATCTGCTGAAAGGAGAAATCTTCTTTTGGATAAATGACGATCAGTAGACTAGGTAGAAGTGATGTGCAAAAATTACGCAAAAATATTCATATTTAAGCATATTTTATTCCTGTCCACATTTGTGGACATAGCGCCTTAAACCTGATACATGAACATAACACTGCTACATTTGCTTGCCCTTTCTAACTGATCGTTAGACATCAATAAATGTTTACGTATGGCAATATACACTTCAGGGAATTATTCTGCAGTTCATGACTTATAAAACAGATAAAAGCAGTCATTCTGTGACAACAGGCACAGGAATATTCAGTATCTCGAGCCCCGAACATGGCTTTTAGATGCGCAGCCTTCACGTCAGCACCGTTGCGTAATTAACGTGTTCAGAAACTGGGGCCAATGGTTGCTTCCATCATAAGTAATGCTTCAAGTCCGGCTGCATCGAAGAGGTCTCGAGTGATCTGAGCACAGGTAGAGAAGGAGAGAGAGAGATAGCATCTTGCGGCCTGCTTTACACATGGTTTTTGGAAAATTGAGAAATCATTTTTAAAGGTCGTTGTTTGATCAGTTTGTCAGAGACCTGAAAAAACCGTCCCCCCGCTCTACGAATGTGCTGATTATTGTTGTGTAGCCTTGTAGCTTAGGGGCCAGCTCTGAACTGACCATGGTGAGAGGGCACGAGCTCCCCTTTTTCATCGTCCCTTGTGCATTGCTACCACTTTGTATTTTTCTCCATCTTGGGTTTCATACATAATGTAATGATTCTTGCGAAAAACCGCAGCGAAATTTTCAAAATGATAAAGAAAAAGGTTCTGACCATCACTGAAAATGGTTGCTTCCTTCGGATTCATGCGTTCTACAATCTAGCACAAATGGTCTCGGATCCCTTTTTGAATATTGGTAGGGGCCTAAGACCCTCCCTGACTTTAAGCATTGGTCATAGCGCGTTGTGTTTGCCAGCAGCGGCTCAGCTAAGTGGCGGTTCTTTGCGACCATCTGTGGGTCTTCATTGCTCGATCGGCCGCACTTCTTTGGAAGTGCTTCTCCATCGGCTATTTTATGAAAAACGCTTCAGCGCTGGAGTCGTCCAACATTCTCTTTGTACAAACAGTTTTCAACGCCCGTAAGGAGTAAGCCCATTTTGTACCATATGTTCACAAAAAAAAAAAAAAACGGCACATTCTGGGGAGAAAACACCACTTTGATATTTTCGGCATTTAGGCACCATTTCCACATTGGTGGACACACCACTCGGAACGTCTACTGCAGCACTTTTTCTTTGTCTATGGGGGCAAAATTTGGTGTGCCGTTTCTACATTAACCTATCGACACATTCTGAGCCCTAAATTGCATCATTGACGATCATTTGTAAAAATAGATGCCAAAGGGAAAGCTATTTACTCGTCCCGGAAAAAACCGGCGTGATGCGCATATTTTCTTTCTTTTTTCTTTTTACAAACGCATTTCGCTCTAGCTGCCAGAGATGGCACCACGAACTTGACAGGGAGGGTCAAAATGGTATGAGCGCGGCATTCAAAGGTGGAAATTTGCCTTGCGTACGAAAATATGAGGAGGCTTAGGTCGCGTCCACTTATGTGGACCCAGCGCCTGAAGGGGATATGCACACCCCGCTTCGTACTACAACCAGCATGAACCGTCCGGAATGAGAAATGCTGGCGGAACAATGAACCTGTAAACCCGATTTTTGTATGCCATTTGCATAGTGAGAGGACTCTCTGTCACATGCTGGACTCCTCTTTAGGCTGGCCTTCATGGAAGATTTTTAGGAATGCATTTTGGACTTGCCAAAGTTTAATGCAGGTTGGGGGTGTTGTCTTTTTGCTGCCTCTTCCTACTACGTCTAAGGAAAAATTGAAAACAACCTTGCGAGAGAGGTGCACTTCAGCAACTTTACGGGCATTGTTTATGGCTGCAGCCCTTGCACTGCAGTGGTGATGCCATGGTGTCTGAACCATTACCTTGATGCATCCAAGTGAATGAGTAGCCCTCATGGCACCTTTCAATTGGGGTAGCAAGAAGCTGCCACTGAGAAGCTACCACTGAGGTAGCAAGAAGCTGCTCCCTCCAGTCTTGGATATCATAGCAAATGATTGAGCAGTGTCATGGGCACGTCAGTAGCGATGCGTACTTCAATATTTTGATCAATCGCTGCACACCACTGAGGATCAGGTATTTGGAGAATCGACATAAAATATAAATAAGCATGGGGTTTAGCCAAGGTCATGGATTGGGCCAAAAAAAGGCACATCCAACATGTCTGGTCTCTCCTGGTTAAAGTGCAAATGATTTTATGCCTCACCCTCGCCTGGCACTTATTTTATGGTACTTTTGCACAGCACCGCTGTGCTGGCACCTTGCTACAGTCACCGACCGATTTTTCGGACTCGAAGGGACCCGAAAAAGGGTCCGAATAATCAAGCAGTTCGAAAAATCCGTGAAGTACAAAAAAATCACTTTAGTGAGATGAAATCGGCTTTAAAAAGTCACTGATTTTACCTTGCGGAAAATTTCTCTTGCTGGCGACGATTTGTGCCTGTATTTGCACCAAAGTTGTGCTTTCACTGTACACGCTACGCTAGACAGCAAAGGTCATGGCGTTCAGTTGAATACTTCCCACGCTTCTCTGGCGGACCCAGCGGCACCAGCGGGGCCATGTTGTCCACAACCGGAGTGTGCACCACACCGCTCGTCAAACACACGCAAAGACGCACTTTTCGTTCAAAGCGGTGGAACCGCCGGACGCAATTGCAAAACGGCGTACAGATGTAACTTCGTGAAGACGGAGCGCCACTCTGTCAACGCGGTCAGAGAAGCCCAAGTGACGAATGCACCCGGATTCGAACCTGACCGCGGTGGCCGCGTTTCTATGGAAGTGAAACGCAAAGGCGCCCGTGTGCTGTGCGATGTCAGTGCAGGTTGAAGATCCCCAGGTGGTCGAAATTATTCTGGAGCTCTCCACTTTCTTCCTTTCTTCTTTCACTCCCTCCTTTCTCGCTTCCCTTGTAGAGCAGTTCAGGTGTCAGCCACTGTGTGAGACAGATACTGTGCCATTTCCTTTCCCAAAAAACCAATTTTCATTTTCAAACGGCGAATGGTGAACGTATGAGACAAGGGATAACTGCCCGCAACAACAAAAACAAGTTGACGGCGATGACAAAGTGGCAGAGTTCGCAGGGACCTCTACTGGCAAAAATGAGGTACCGAAAGTATGTCAAGCCAATCCAACTGCAGAGTAAATCGACCTCAATCCAGGATGGCGCCTTTTGCGCTGGCGAAAAGCCGATAAAATGGCTGATTTTGGCCCGCAGGCGACTGAAAGTAGTCCGAAAAATCACTTTCGGACTTTTAAAGTCCGAAATATCCGTCGCGAATATGTATGCGCTTCTATGGGGGGAGTGATGGTGCCTCATCGAAGTCCGAAATATCCTACAAGTCCGAATTATTGGAGTCTGAATTATCCGTCGGCTACTGTATATTGGCAGGCGTGAAATATGGAATTTCAGATTGCATATACGAGGCAGTGCTCATAGTATGTGTGACCAGGAAGCATGTAAGAGTGGATGCCATATGTATGGCTAACTAAACTACATGGCGGAGCATTTTCAGCTGTATGATGATTGGGCTGGCCTTGAATTGGCAATCAAGCATGTAATGCAGGTTTAATGATGCTGCACTATAGGCTGCGCTGCTGTGCATGGTGCTGATTTCGTGTTGCATCCCTTTGGCTTGCTGAATATGGCCCCACCTTAAAGTGCATTTTGGTATTAAAGAGAGGACTCATGCATGTAGGGCCAAGCATCCACAAGTAGCCTTCTGTTTTCCTCCACAACATTGTTAGCCAGTGTGCATGCTATGCGACACTGCTTCTCCAGGTAGGTGCACTCTGCAAGTAACTCATGGGGACTGCTTCTTTGGCTCTATAACGCATTTCCGTGCATGCTCTGCTTATTGTGTCTAGGGTCAGAGTTGCCCAGGTTTCGATGTTCCATGTTCATTGTAAACACCCCTGTGTGTGCAGAGTGGCAAAACGCTGCCTGCTATAATTGAGTGTCCTCTCTATAAATGTTTTCTTTTCCCTAAACTAGTGTTTATTGCATTGTGACAATTGCTGTCTCTTCATTCTGGATGAGCGTCTAAATTGGGACCATTACATCGTGGACTTGACTATTCTTGTCATTGTTTGGTTGTTGACGTTGCTGCAAAGCTAACGGGTGGGCTTTGGCCATGAATGTTTGTGTGTGTGCGCAGGCAGCCGGGCACAGCAGTTGCTGTCAGGGCTGCAGTGTGGCGAGGAGGGCCAGCAACTACAGGCCACCATGGAGATGTGCCAGCTCTTGGTCATGGGAAACGAGGACACCTTGGCCGGGTTCCCTGTCAAGCAGGTGGTGCCTGCCCTGACGGCCCTGTTGGCCCTGGAGCATAATTTTGACCTTATGAACCACGCCTGCCGTGCGCTCACCTACATGATGGAGGCTCTGCCCCGCTCCTCCGCCGTAGTTGTTGACGCTCTGCCAGCATTCCTCGAGAAGGTATGTGTTCCACAGCTCTTGTGGGGGCATTGCTTACACAGAGGAAGAGGCTTTAGGACAGTTAGTACAAAGAACTCTGCTGCAAGAAAATTCACGAGATGCATGATACCTAGTTGCCAGAACTTCTGTGGATTGAATTGACGCAAATGGCAGTTCATTAAACATCATAGTAGACAAATTTTTAAAGGGACACTGAATACAAATTTGAAGTTGGATTGACTACATCATTCTAACAGAGACCACTCTCAACGAAAAAGGAGGTTTTATAAGCGAGGAAAGAAATAGAAACGAAGTACAGGTGTTGCCATCATTGGCTGATTGTGCAAGTAAACTGTGTATGTCGACAACAAATTTTGGATGCGGATCCCAGAGGTTATGCTTCACTGCAACCAGTCCTCCTTAGTGTAGAGGTCATAAGTTTGAATTGGTTTGCCGGAAAATTTTTAAATTCAAATTTCTCGGCCATGAATGCTTGTTTTCCTGCCGGGCAAATGTAAACATACCCAGAAAGAGTCGGGGAATTCTTAAATCCAGGAGTGGATTTAAGGACGTGTGTGTGAGGGAATCCTTGCTCACCGAGGAGCGATACAGTGCAGTTATGCTCAGTGTCCCTTCAGTAATCTCTGGTTCTTAGCAACACTCTGGTTCTTAAAACCTTGAGGTGTGCGTATTAAATGTGCTCTGGTGGTCACGAGCTGCACTGTGGTTTTCTTTTACAGTTTATCTCTTACTGACCAGATGTCTGACATAGTTTTTTTTTTCTCAGTTCCATTTCTGCCTGTGCAGCTCATTGCTTGTCTGAGGATTTAATGCTTCTCTCTTCTAGCTTCAAGTCATACAATGCATGGACGTCGCCGAGCAGTCTCTGACGGCCCTTGAAATGCTGTCTCGGCGACATAGCAAAGCCATTCTTCATGCGGTAAGGAATATGTGTGCTGGTTATTCTTACATCCGCAGCTATCCATGTGCGCCTGAAGTTCGAAAGCGAGCTAAATACAGTTAAACCTGGATATAATGGAATTTAAAAAAGTTGTAGATTTCTTGTTAACTCTAGCCTTACGTTAAATGCAGTTTTCATGTGAAGACTCGAATGGACAGTGCAGAAACGAAATAAGAAATAAATGTAGGTGAAATCTTCTTGAAAACTTTCACAGAAAAAACTCCTTTACTCAAAGTCATAAACGCGGAGAAACTCATCACGATTGCACTGATAGGGCGACTGAAGCAGCAGCCGCCACTGCCTCCGCCACAGTTTGCCCAACGCCACTGCGAGTGGGTAGGGGTGAGATGCGGGACACCACAACCAGGCTAGAGGAGAGCATGCGCAGTCGTGCCGCTGTTGCTAGATTGGGTGTGGAGGCACCTGCTCCTTCCCACATGTTCCTGCTCTCGGTCTGTCTGCTGTCGTTGCTCCCGACACGCAGAGTCATGCAAGCAGTTGCATGGCAACGATGGGCGCGCGCTGCTTGTCTCGTTTCATTTTTGCTATGCCCTATTATTTTTCGCTGCTTTTGAGCAGGAACTGTTGGATTGACGCGTGGTGCGATGTTCCAGAAGTGAAAGCTGCGGAGACTGCTGCATTTGCACGTAAAAGCACCGACAGTGCTGGAGCACTGTGCATTGTCAACTGTGGCTGCTCTTTGCGATCGTAGACATTCCTTTTTTTTTTCATTTCGTGTTTTGTTGTCGTGAAACTTTAGTATGGGTCTGCCAAATTTCAAGTAACTTAGTGCTAGCTAACAGCTAGTCAGCATAGAGAGTTCATTATAGCAAGGTCAACGGCCAAAACACCTTCATTACGTGGGGCCTTCCAATGCACGTGTTTCAGTGAAGGTGGTTTTGAGCAATTGAGAAACTTCATAATATGGAAGAATTCACTAAATGGAGGTTCATTACATCTAGTTTTAACTATAAAGGCGAACCGTGCGTCTTCTGTTGTAGAAAACATTTTCAGTTGCTGCCTGAAATTAACCGAAACTAGACTGATTTGCCATCATTAAAAAAAAAAATGGGTTAAGGGGAGAGACATGGTAGAGGCCTTTGTCCTGCAGTGGGTGTAGTCAGGTTGATGATGATGTGACCAGTCCACGTGGGATGCAACAGTGAAGAGACTGAAGAGTATGCCTTTGTACTGGTTTCCTGAAACCCAATTTTCGGATAATGTACACAGATGTGGTTTTGCCATGGTCAGATTTATGAAAATCAGCGATATTCAGTTGCTGTGGAATATTGGGTGAATTTTCAAATAGCCACATCTCGAATCAATGTAAACTGTGTAACAACCACATTCAGTTTCTATTTGAAGTTTCCAATATTTGCACACCCCTCCTTAGTTATGAGTGCCATTTAGCACTCAAGCTGTATGGGCACATTCATGCTTTTGTCTCTTGGAAGGTGCAGGCAGAGGACCCAGTTCCTCCTTTGCAGGACAGGCTCATATTGCTGCTGTGAACTTTGAGACTTAGGGGAACTTTTTTTTTCTTTCCCATTGCCACATGCAACCTCAGCGTGGGGTGTCTGCATGCCTGACGTACCTGGACTTCTTCTCCATGAGTGCCCAGCGGGCGGCTCTGACAGTGGCAGCCAATTGCTGCCAAAGTCTCACTGCCGACGAGTTCCCCTTGGTATGCGACTCTGTCGCGCTGCTTAGTGGACGCCTGTCCCACGGCGATCGCAAGTCAGTCGAGTCGGCCTGCCTGGCCTTGGCACGCCTGGTGGACTGCCTGGCAGCCCATTCGCCACTGCTTCAGGATGTTGCTGGCCAGGGCTTGTTGCCAGCTGCGCAGGGCCTCCTGGCACTGTCGCCCCCGCCTGTGTCGTCGGCCACCTTCGTCATGGTAGTTCGCATGCTGGCTGTGCTCTGCGCCGCCTGCCCGCACCTCGCCGTCCAGTTGCTCAACAATAGTAAGGACACTTCAGCTGTTTTGAACCCTCTTTGGGGCGAGGATGTGTGGGTAACATGCTGTCCTTACCAGATGTTCAGCTAAGGAGAAGAATTAGCAAGGTGCACTTTACGAATGGGCTAATTTTTCAGCTTTGAGCAAGAATATAGAGATGGAAACTTTGTCGCCATGAGAAGACAGCTGGTAAACGTCGCATAAAGAAGCCACTAGCACTTAGTGATGGCTGTTTGTTACTGCTTAGAATAACTGCTTTTTTTTGTAATTTATTGAACGAATGGTGGATGCATTTTATTGCGCTAACCTTCAAGTGACAGCTTTCTTAGGTTTGATCGTGTCATTGTTATCATTTGCAGACATAGCAGAGACACTAAGGTTTCTTCTTATGGGCAACTCTGATCCACTTGGTGACGACATAGAGGTGAGGATGGGATTTTCCCTTGGCTGCAATTCCTTAACCCCTGTAATTGTGAACTGCAGTTTTGTTTTCCCCTCTTAAGGTACTTCTAACCATGTGCTTCTTTTGCTCCATTGCTTTAGCTTGTTCCAAGAAGTCCCCAAGAGCTCTACGAGATCACATCACTTATCGCGTAAGTGATGGGGATTTCCAAATCCACTTGGCGGAATTTCTACCATTGCCTTTTGTAACTGGCCATTCCAGATTGTAGTGCATTTTCCTCTCAAAAACACTTGTATGTTTGCATATGTGCGGTTGATTGCTAAATGTGTCATATGACGAATTTGTTGATATTTTGACTACGGTAGCCAAAAAAATCATGTAATCTGGGAACGTATTAAGCGGAATAAAAATAGTGTAACTCTGTGGGACATTTTTACTTCTTGCAGTTTGGAGCGTATGAACTGGCAATGTACCAGTGAGGTTGTACTGTATTTGAAATTTCTAATAGTTTGCGAATAGTATTGGATGATTCACAACAGCGCAGCGAACATGGACAAAAGGGAGACTAGACAAAAGGAGTGCTGCTTTGTCTCCCTTTTGTCAGTGTTTGCTGTACCGTTGTGAATCAATCATAAATACAGTAGCCGATGGGTAATTTGGACTCCAGTAATTCGGACTTGTAGGATATTCCTGACTTCGATGAGGCACCGTCAGTCACCCCATAGAAGCGCATTCATATTCGCGACGGATATTTCAGACTTCAAAGGTCCGAAAATTCGGAATTACGGAATTTCGGACTAATTTCAGGGAGGGGGTGCGCGGCTTTTCATTTAGAGAACTTTTTTTCGGGGGGCGGCCAGCGTGGGGTGCGGGTCCGGGTGCTGACGTATACGCAGCAACATACACTATACCTATATTGCGCGTTATGACGTTAGTGGAGTTTTTTAAGTCGCGCTCGCGAAATCCCCGCATAATTTGCGCACCCCCTTCTTCGAGCCCTAATTTCTGAATAAAAAGTGCGCAAATTATGCGCGTAAATACGGTATATATATATATATGCGCTTCGCCTCAGTGTATTGTAGTCGTTATGGAGAGCGCGAAAGGGACGCAACAACGACAGAACGAAGCGAGGAAGAGACAACGCACTCAAGAGACGCCAGAAAAGCGCGCCGCATTACTCGAGAAGCGTCGTAACGATGCGTCTAAAAGAAGTCGTGCCACGTCTCAGAGTGACTCTTCAACTGCAGAAGAGATTGGTTTAAGTTCTCGAGAGCGTTGAAATGAGACGCTGCATAGACGACTTGCCGAGGAAACGAAGCTTTCGCAATTCAACAAGGGTTAACCAGAGCTAAACCACAGCCAATTTTTACCTTTCAAATCTCCTGAACATTCAGAATTGATGAAACTTCCTTTTCATCTCAACTGCGACCCAACATCTTGCCATTTTCAAACGACATTGTCTTGCAATTTTTAGGTCAGTTAACTTGCTATGGAGAGGGCTTTGCCTTGCAGTGATGATGATTATGACAAACTTGCTTTTTTCTTATGGAATGGACAGCCAACGCATGGCAAAAGCACACGTGCTGACGGCCATCATGAGCCAATGCAACGCGGCCGTTGCATGCTCGCGGATTGGAAAGCTAAGTATAGCACCACACAAGAAGTCATTGAGGCGTGCCATGGTGCAGATGATAGCTGGCTGTGAGTGCACTGGTGACAAAAGGAAATAGGCACTAGTGATACTTTGGTTTTTAAGTGCAACGGCTTCGTTTTGGATTACGCATACGGAAGTGGGGTTTGCGGAGGATAGCGTAACAATTAAAGCTGTGGCCCGATTGTGCAGCTGCATATGTTTTCTGGTTACAGTTGTGTTCTCTTAGGACGAGAGAGAAACCTTGTCAAAAAAACATAAGCCTCATAGAGCTTGCGTAACCACTCCATGTACAGCGCAGCCCGTGCACAGGTGAAAATGAAACCAAGCCAGCCCCATGACGTGGTTGTCGTAGTTTCGTTTTCACACCTTTGGTTTGCGACAGTGGTTGGGCCCATCAAGGGACTTTCAGTCCGTCGAAAGACACGCGAGGGCTGGGCAGGCTACGTGTCGTGAACGCTATGTTTGGAGAGGTGTTTCAAGGCTGGCACTTTGTATTCAGGCGTCATGACTGACCTTACAATGCTTTGTGATAGCATTTAGGGAGGTCCTTTATTGTGTAAGCATTAAGTCATACTGTTATATTACACTTCTACTGAACAAAAATTATATTGTTGGAAAAAGTTTGAACAAGATATTAGTCAACAAAAAGCTTGCAGTCATGACTACTACATCATTCGTCCTCAAGGTTTCTCTCTAGCAAGCCTTGCAGGCATTCTGAATTATGTTGATTTTTGATGACAAAATGTGTTCGCAATAAAATTTTTTCTTTTAGGTGTGCTTGTGGAAAAGCGTTGTTCTCAGTTTAAACTACCTTCACTAATATTTTAAACGTTTAAAATGTTCGATTTGATTGGTGGCCAATCATTTTTACTCATGTTCGCTTCGTGATCAAAAATGTGTTGTTCACAGTACCCTTTTTATTGATAACTAGGGGTGTGCGAATATCGAAATTTTCGAATACGAATCGAATACGAATATAAAGAAAAATGGCTTCGAATATCGAATCGAATATCTGGTCAGCACAAAAAATAAACTCAGAAAAAATAAACAAGCAAAAATTGTTGCTCATTTTTTTCAAAATACTGTATGGCTTTTGCAACTAAAATAAACAAAACTAGACTGCCTGAGCACCGTATAAAAAAAACATGATGTGTGCAAAAATGTATACTACTAAATTGAACTGCATAACAGTATCCAACCTGTCAGGCAAACTTCAATCCATAACATGACAAGACTGGAAACAAAAATAACATGATAGCTAGTAAAACCTCAATAATTCTGAGTTCAAATTGAACCGACAGAAATGCCCAGGTTATTTGAAGGTCGATTTATAAAATGCCCCACGGCCCCGAAAAAAAAAATACCGAAAATGCGGTAGACTTATGAGGCGGCTCTATCGTGCAAACACCTGTAATCCCGTGACGAGCACAGAGTTTCGGCATGCTAGAAGACATCGCGAATGTAAGCGAGATGGGAACGCGCATTGACGTCGGAATGGCGAGACTGTTCCTAAAAAAGGAAAAGAAATAACGAGCGACGTGTCAGTCAGCGTCTGAAAGCGGCAAGGTGCTGAGATTGAACTACTGGCGAATGCGCGGGCCGACAGTTGCCATTGCAACGGGCGAGTGGCCAAGCTCAGAAACCAAAACTACGCGGCCAGATTATTTTTTTGACCTAGTGACAGGGGCCCCCTGGACATTGTCACGCCTGCCATTAGGCCCACTTAAGAGGTGCGTTGATTACAATGCACCATGCAATACGCGGGATTTTTACAGGATCGCTTGCCCTGTTGTGACACCTCGACCCGCCTCTTCAGGAGCCTCACGCGAAATTCCGCAAGTAGGCTTTCCCGCATAGCGTAGTTGACCAAAACAAGATGGCGGTGGTCACGCTCTGAGAGTTAAGGTGACAGAACGAATGCCATGGGTGGATAAAAGGAAGGATAAAAAATAAACGCGCTTTCGCGTTGCAATTGTTAAAAGCAGGTCGACCCCCATGGTGTTCGCAGCACTTGTGGTATGTGCGAAAGCCCACTTGCGGAATTGCGCACAAGGTCAACCCTAGCAGCATCGGAATGCGATCGGTCCACGCGATAAACGATGGAGAAGAAAGAGAATAGGGCCTTTATATTGTTTTCCTGGAACTTTAAACTCTGTATTCAGATAATTTGCCCAGATATTGTGCTTTTGCAACAATCAGATTTACGAAAGTCGGCGGGGTATACAATCAGTGCCTAGTATTCGGGAATTTTCGAATATTCGGAAATTCACGAATATCATTTCTCGAATACGAAAATGAACCGAATATTAAACATATTCGATTTGTATTCGAAATTTCGAATATTCGCACATCCCTATTGATAACCCATTTTTCTGAGAGTTGCTGATAACGTAATATTTTGCCGACGTTTAGCAGTGTGTTTCATTTTGAAGTTCTGCAAGAAATTGCTCAATGATGCTGTACAGGTCAATTAATGATTACCTTTGCAGTGATTTTGTGGCAACACACAAATGTTAATGTCATGACTACTATGCAATTGTTTTGGGAATAGACATGGACGCAATATTGTCATCGTTTGCTGCTCTTCTGCGTCAAATCTAACATTGAGGACACGACAGTAGCAAGGTACGACAATTGTACACGATGGATTTCAGAGCGTGTTGAGCATGAGGTAGGTTCTTTGAAAGTAGCCCAAAAAATATAGGCTTTAGATTGTTTCTTACTTGAGCTGCTCCTGTTTTGCTAACTGACATGAATGGCTTCTGAATTGCAGGTTTGGGTGGCACCATTATTTGAGTGTTTCCTCAAAAAAAATCATGCCGCCACCATCTCTGCCAGTTGTAATGGTGTGATTCATTGGCAGTACCGTTAACAGGATGTTGCTTTACAATGTTGCTGCTTCCTTTTAGTGAATTTAGTGTTATGTTTCAATTACAGAGAGCTGATGCCAGTGCTACCCCAAGATGGTATCTTTGTGGTAGATTCACTCCTTGTAAAGCCCAACGCCCACCAGACCGATGCAGTGCTGTGGAAGTGGAGGGATGACAGAGGGCTGTGGCACCCATACTCTTCCATTGACTGCAAGATCATTGAGGTTGGTGCCTGTCCACTTACGGCTGGTATTTTACAACTGCGACCATTTCATACTATGTCCCGAGTTCACAAATGAGCAAGTTCAGGGCTGCTGCGTACGCACATCACCTTTTCGCTGTCTAATGCCTTTCACTGCCTGTGGTATGATATTTAAGAAAGACAGACAGATAGACATACACAGACAGACAGACAGACAGAGGGAGAATTGAGGCTAAGAGCTTGATAAAGAATTAGCTCACAAGAAAAACTGCTTAGAAATTCAAAAGTAAAATAGAGCGTTCCAGTAGTAAAACATCTGAACCATATGAGGTGACTCTCAAACTAGGCAAAGTGCTTAGTTCACTGTTGGACCCCCACTCCCTTTCTCGTCTTCTCCGAAATGAGCTTTGAAGCACTAGTGGGAAGGGGGATTTTTGCATTGTGGGCTGCTTTGTTGCGCATTTATGTGATATGCTTCATTACGCTTGGCTAACACGTTGCATTTCTCTTTGTGTGCTTCTTGTAGGCTGCCCACCAGTCGGGTGAGGATGAGATCAGTCTGTCCACGATGGGCAAGACCTACACGCTCGACTTCAACCTGATGCAGCAGATCAACGAGGACACTGGCACCGCACGGCCAGTGCAGAGGGTCACCAACCAGGCCATGGCGCAGAGTAAGCTCAGTGTTCTTGCTGGCTTCTGTCTTTGCAGCTTTTTCAATCTGATCAAACCACACTGACGTCTCTTGCTGGATGTTTCTGCAGTTGCTGGATGTTCTGCAGTAAACTGCTGACATGCTGGTCAGCAGTTTGTTCCAGGGTGTCATTGCTTAGGCAACTTTTACGTTGTTCTAACAGACATTATTTTACCTTGTCAATTCATAAAGCATTTCTTACAGCTGATGTGAACCTTATTGGTGGTTGTAATGACTTCACTGAGGGCGATGGAGGGCATGGGTCTTGGGTCTTGGGCTTGGGCTGGACAAGTCAATTTTTTCTTTCTTTCATTTATCTTTTTTCACATTCATATGTTAGGCGCTCTTCCAACTGCAGGTAAAGTTCGGAAGCTGTGGATTGTGCTGCTTATGCAGAAATTGACAAGCAGACATTTTATCCCTGAGCAAAAGGACGCAAACAGCCATTTTGCATACCTTTAGATTTTAAAATATTTTGTTGGAATGTGGCGGGTATGGTTTTGCAATTCTAGTTTCCTGTTTTATTATACCGCCAAACCAAAATTCTGTGTTGCTTCAGGGGTGTCTACTTGCTTACCTCGGCACTTCTCAACCATCGCTCCTCCTTTCAGGGAGGGTCTTGAGGGTCTAAAATGCCAGACAGCTTCCTGCTGCTCAGAGTGCAAGGCCAGGCAGAACAATAAATAACGTCGCAAATTATTAAATGTGACCTTGTGACAGTGTGTCGGTGTGCTTGCATTTCTGTTGGGAAGTCTGCCCCACCTGCCACGCTAATGATGCTGGTCTTACCCAGTGGTACCATGCACATGCAGTGTGCCTGATGCTCTCTTTCTCTACATCGCAGTGCTGTCTGGCAGTGGAGCCGCAGCAGCTACGGGTGGCTCCTCTTCATCTCCTTCGTCATCTTCCTCTTCGCCATCTCAAAGTGGTGGAGCAGCGGCAACTGCTGTGGCAGGTGACCCCCGTGCCATGTGGCTTCGTGAGCAGAGCCATGTGGGTGGGCGAGCCTTCCTGGGAGCCCTATTCGGGGCTCTGCATGAAGTGTACAGCAGCTCAGCGGGACCCGCGGTGCGGCACCGCTGCCTGCGGGCTCTGCTGCGCATGGTGCACTGTGCCCCCGCGCCACTTCTGGCAGAGGTGTTGAGGTCCCAGCTAGTGGCCTCCCACCTGGCGGCCATGCTGTCCTCCCAGGACCTCCACGTCGTGGTGGGAGCCCTGCAGATGGCAGACATACTGATGCACAAGCTGCCCGAGGTGAGGACAGGTGGCATCTGGCTCTGCTGGGTAATGCAGTTGATCCTGAATGTATCAAATGGTTGTTATTGAACAGGCACAATGTCCCCTTGAAAATCAGGGGCAAAAGCCATTGCACTCTAGTACGCAAAGAGGTAACACCGTGACAGAGAACAACGCTTTGACTTTGGATGGATGAGGATTTGGCTTCCGTGGTTCCCATGTTGCCAACATAAGATCGTAAAACTGTTGAAACGGAAACCAAGCTGATTGCTCTGAAATGGCAGCACCGCAGAACTGCTTTAGGCCAATTGAAGTGCGGTATTCGATTATAACCCGAGGGTAGGCTTTAAGGGGAAAAAAAATCCAGGAAAAACTCTCGTTACATTCTAGCTAAATACGGTATAAGTCGATGCAAAACCGTGCCTAACCTTGCTTAACTCTTTCGTTACCGCGGAAATATGGATGATTTGAACTGTACTGAAATAAATTTTTTTTCACAAGAAGTAACAAACCAAGCGTATATTGCAACACATGAAATTGTAGCGTATTAGTTGTACTTCTGAATGAAACAAAGAGCAGAGTCGTGTATGCAAAACTACTTGGAACATTTATTAGTCAAATGTGGCAAAAACACGGAAAAAGTATAAAGAAAAAACAAATTACCGGCTGCACTAGGCACGAACTGGATTAGACGAAAACTGGAATATACAAACTCTTTCTCAAGTTTATAGCTGTCATTTCTCCAAGTTGCAGCTCTGAGGAAAAATTCCATTTTCTACGGTCGGTCAAGTCGGCGGTCATGACTGCAGTGCCACTGTGAAAGGGAACGTGAAGATGTGAATACGAGGTAGACTTGACAAGTGCTGCACATAATGTTTGATCTTTGTTCATGTTTTGTTCTCTGATAGCAGAGCTTGCAATTCCTTCTTTTCTCCGTTTTTTTTTTTTTTTTTTTTTCGGTTGGGGACGAATGGATTGTATGGGAGGATTGGAGGCGTGGACTTCTACCTCATCTGTACTCCAAGATTTATTGAACGAGCTGCTTCCTGAAAGCCAGCTGACCAAATTTGGTGTTTTGGGCAAGCTCTGGAACATCAGGATCGATGAACTTTCATTGATGTGGTTCAAAAGCGAGGACACTTTCCAAGTCTTGCCATTAGATGCAGCCGCCTCAGAGTCCTCCGGGTCCGTTACGTGCAGAAAAACAAGCAAACGAAAAACCTATTTCGGCAAATGTTATTTGATGGCTGAAGGCCAGAATAAACGATTCCTGTATTCCAATAGAGACATAGTCGCGGCAGGTCAACAATTCCCCATGTGTATGATTATTCATTCCAATGGACTTCAGCATCTCTAACGGATTCACCTCTTCCCATGAGCCGTCACACCGAGCACATGTTTGCCTGTCCAAAATCTTCATCCTAGAATACTTATTAGTGTTTTCGTACACAGTCTTTATCACCTCCGCTGTGAAAAACATCGGGAAGAAGTCTAGAGGTGGAGCAAATCTTCGAACGCCGCTCCGCAGCGATGCGCCGACGTGGACACCTGGCTGTTTTCTCCGTTGAAAAAGCGCGACGCGACCTTGAACATTTGGCAAACTGTCTTGGCCATATGTTGTGAAAGCCCTGAAGCACAAAAATAAGCCACTCTTATCAGTTACAAACCGCATGCACCATAGAAAACACAGAACGAATGAAAACAAAACTTGCGTGTACATACACACTGATGTTTTAGGCCCCTGAGACGAAATCTCTGTCAGAACTGAAATCCGACGTTTGTACATCGTTGTCTGACTTATCACCGCTGCTTCCATCGCAAAAGCCGGAACTGAAAGCGGCTGAAGCGCCCTGTGTCGAATTTTGATCTCGAGGAGCGCACGACGACACGGACACCATGTTCACCGGCTGACGCTGCTGGGGCCGTTCAGTTTCATTTTTCACGGTGCCCCCTCATGTCGAAACACTGAAACCAAAACTGCAATCAAAAGAACAATTGTTGAGCACATAACCTAGATGGTGCAGCGTGTCCGCATGCGCAAAATGAATTTTCTGCGGCATTTCCAAAACGTCGGTCATATGCACCCGGTCGCCTATGGCGCGGTAGCAAAAGATTTAAGAGGGGACGCGGGGATCAGATCGCGAAAATCGATTTTTGGGAACCACACGTTTCGGTATCTGCAACGCCTAATCTGCATTGTGTCAAAATGGTGTCGCTGAAAACGCACTAAAAGTGCCCGAAAAAATTTAATTTGTCAGTGCGCAGGACGAGAAAACAGTTATAAATCGCGCAAAATCACCGCAGTTTGCGGAGCCAGATCTCGGAACCAGATCTCGTCTTTCCCGCCACCGAGCGCCGCCATCTTGGTATCGTTTTAAAGCTCAAAGTTCCACCGTTTTTTTTTTCTGAATTCTTTAGTCGTCGCCATCTTGTAACAGACGCATAAACGCAAAAGAAGGGCAGGTACCTCAGGGGTGGTCACACGGGTCCTCCGATGAAAGCGGGCCTCCAATTGGCTGCTGGTCTGAAAGGAGCCTCCTCATTGGTTGCTGCTGCGGCAGCAGGCAAGCTGGCAACCACAGCGGACCGCTGTTCTCTGCTTCGAAAACCACGCCGGAGTCTTCATTTGGCACGCAGAATTCGGATTTCTGAAAGCCTCCAAGTTAGTAATGGATTGTCGCTCATTTGAAAAGAAATTTTCGACGAAGCACGGCTTCAGAAAACGGAAGTGCAAGACTCCTACGGCGAGAAAAAGACAGCGGCCAGCCGGAGAAGCGGAGCACCTGACTGAACATGCGGAAACGTGCCGCGCTATCTTGCACCGCGCTACTCCAGCAGCGAAGCCGACAGTCACCCTGTGCTATCGACGCCGATAACCCAGTCAACGGAAGACGTGCCAACGGAGTCTCTTGCACCTTCGCGTACGGCCGCGCGAATCGGTAGCCGGCAGAGACGGCAGAGACACCGGCACCGGCACCGACACCGGCAGAGACGGTGTGCTCTGTTTTTGGCGCATCGTGCGACACAGACACGCAGCCTGCGAGTTAGCACCATCCGTCGAATAGCTACAGTGTGATAGCTGAAGATTCACCGGACGAATCGTCGCCTGAACGTAGCGTCATTCAGGCGCACCTCGAGCCGCGTTTCCTGTCGTCGGCAGTGACGGCAGAAGCACAGACATGCAACGTTCGCGACTCCCTTCGCGCAGTGTCCGCAACTGAACGGAAGTTTGGTCAGCGCTGTCAAAGGACTAGCATGCCTCGCCTTTTTGCGATAGAGACGGCAGTAAATGAGGCAGTCGTGAAGTACAATTCAGTGAGCCAAGGAGCCTACTCGGCAATGTGTGCCACCTTGGGTGTGCATCATGGTGCCCTTGTCGTCTAGAGGGCTCAAGAAAAGGACCAAAAACACCTGAAGAAGGCGTCCAAAGCCCACCTTGTTTAAACAAAGAGGCAATGGTGCAAGAAGATGCCTGACAGCAATGGTGCAAAATATTACAGCTCTGGTGCTTTCTAATAAATCTGCAGTGCTTGTAAAACTTTAGAGCCAGTTTTCTCAGAAGTGAGTTTTGAGCCGACTGTCCTGTTTGCAGAAAGCATACAACAACTACGCCTTGTGGGATTTGCATGGGGTTTGTTGCACTGTATTTCTTAGTAAATTCTCTATGCAGTGACATTCCTATATTTTTAATAATGATCATATTTTTTTACTGTTTAGCTAAATCTGCATATTGATAACGACTTCATTTTTCAAACATGGAAATAGTGTCCTGTGTAAAAAAAAAAGGGTGATAAAATATTTGGAGAATGTCACTGCATGAACTGTTCATTTGGATAAAATATAAAAGCAACTATGGGCTTCTACCACGTTTTTTGTCACGCCAGGCTTTCTGCAAGTTGGGTGCAAATAAAAATTCGTAATGTCAAAACTACTCAAGGTGTATCAATGAAACTTTGTATTTAGTCATTCAGCACACTTCCCAATAACCGTGCCAAATTTCATTGCTCTACTACAAAAAATAAGGAATTTCACTCAGATCCCCACCTCCCCCCTTAACCAGGTGTAGCTGAGCTTTTCGCTTGTCTTACTAGTTCAGCCAGGTTGAACCACACCCAATTTTCTTTGTTTGCATTTGCAAGCCGTGCTGCTGTTCTGCTCTCTCAGCTCTGGCTGTACCTGCTTTCCAGTGCTTCATCCAGCAAGATGACTTGAGATTATTTGCCGCACCGGGCATGGCAAAATAAAAAAAAAATTGTTTGTTGCAGAGCATTTCAATATTTCGAGGAGTACACAAAGTACCATTTTGGAAAACAAGTCGGCCATTAGAAACAACATACAAGAATGCCTGAATGCTGATGGCCATTGTTTCCACAAGCTGGCTTACTACAGAGCCAAGAAAGCCCTGTACCAGTGGTTCTTGGACATCCATGCACGAAATCTGCCAGTCTGTGGCTCGATGCTGTAGCAGAAGGCCAAAAGACGTTGAGACGTTGAAGGGTATGGCTAGCAGTGGTTGGCTCCAGGGATATGTGGACCGTATTACCGGTAAGGTGGTTGTAGGTGAGGGTGAGAGCCATGCATTTGACACAGAAGGCACCAAGAAGTGGGTACAAGATGTGGCGTACTGTGAGGGAGAAGTACGAATTGTACGGCATTTACAACACAGACGAAACTGCCTTGTTTTGACAACTGCAGCTGTGTGGGGCCTTGGTACTCAAAAATGAATAGTGTTGTAGTGGGGAAATTGAACAAGGTCTGTGTTACAGTCCTCCTCACGACAAGCATGGACGGATCTTCAAAGTTGCGACCATTTGCCATTGGCTATCTCAAGTCTCCCGTGTGCATGCCAGGGTGCACTTCGCTCCCAGTTGCATACAACTCGGAACTCCAAGGCTTGGATGACCAGGCCATTTGAGGCTTGGCTGCGTGACTAGGACAAGGAGCTTGCAACGAGTGGGTGCAAGATTTGCCTCCTCTTGGATCACTGCTCAGCACACCATCGTGGAGTCTTTCTCAAAAACTTTGAGCTTTGCTTCCTGCCACCGAATGCAACAGCGGCTTTAGAGCCGCTTGATCAAGGCATCATCCGTGCATTCAAGCTATGCTACTGGAGGTGCATGGTTGAGGGGCTTTTAGTGAAACTGTGCGTTAATGATGAGCTGAAGATTGTGCCTGGCAAGTCATGACTCGAGACACAATCTTGAACTGCTTCCATCAGGCGGTGCGGGAGCTGCGAGTGCGGTGCACGCAGTGCAAGATAAGTGACATTGCCACATTGTGCCAATAGAAGTTGCCTTCGAGGAAAATTTAGTGGGTGATGACAATGTAGCTGTGACGGCAAGCTCGTTGGACATTGAAATTGTTTTCGGTGCGTTGGTGTCAGGTGCCACCAGGGAGGCAGAGGAGCCCGATGCTTCATGCAGCCCTCTCTGGTACAGATGTATAGAGATGATACTGCTTGGGAATACAGGGGAATGTACTGGAGTTAAAATCAATGAAATGATGTGTGTCGAAAATACGATTCTCATTGTAGGAGTCAATGCAGTTTTCAGGCAAAAATCACTGCCTACTTCAAATAGGTATATGCTTCTTGCCAATGAATTACTTTTGGAATAGATTATTCATGGTGAATGGCATGGCTTTTCTTTCGTCGGCACGTTATTGCTCCACTGTTCACAACCTCATGTATAAAGAACTTAGTAATGAAGTTTACTGAAGTTTGTTATAAGCGAGTTCGGGTATATCAATTTATGCCACATATCAAATAAATCACGTATCATCCTTTTTGTTGTAACCAGGTTTACTTTGTGATTCCTTTCAATTTTGATATATCCGGGATTGACTGTAATCTGTCACTGTCAAATCACAAAGTGCTTTGATTAGGTTTTGGGTGAAGGCAAAAAAGTTTGCCTTCACCCAAGACTGTTCGAATTGTAATGGAGATTACCCGACTGGGTACTATGGCACAATATTAGATATAGCAATGATCCTGCTAACAGCCAGAGGTCTCCAGGGCAGGCACGAGCGTCAGTGTTGAGCCAGTTGTCATTGTCCTTTTGTTTGGCGTTAGCTGCTGGTGCTTTCAGCGCCGGCATTTGCGACAACTCTGGTTTTGATATCTTTTTTTTTTTCTTGCAACTGGGCCTGGTAATGCGTGTAGCTTGGACTTGATTGAGGCATTCTAGATCTCTTTTTCTGAAATGTTGCACTCACCCCCCCCCTTCATTTATGCAGGTATTTGGAGTGCATTTCCGGAGAGAAGGGGTCATGCACAGAGTAAAGCAGCTGGCCCAGGAAGAAGTGTCCACAGCTGGTGGTGATGGGCCTACCCCTGCGGCCAAATTTAGCGAGGACTCATCTTCCCTGGCCAGCTCCAGCAGAGATGGTCACCCAACCACTGCCACCACAATGCTTTGGGGTGCTCTGTCTTCATCCGCTGGGGGACACCTGCCACCCATGAGCAATTCTGGGGACAACGATCACTTTGCCATGGGTGCGGCCAGCGCACAAATGTAAGTTCAGCAAAGCTGTGGAAGTGGCTAGTTTGAGCAGGTTCATCCTTGTGTGACATACTTTTATGCAGAGAGAAGATGGTATACAATAGTGAGACAATAAAATTTGTAGGGGTTTAACATGGTTAAACCAAGTAGACGTGTGCCAATGTGAGTTCGCTTGTCACTTGTGCGGTGCTGTGCGTTTTCTTTTCGCTTTATTCGCGTGTTCAGGAGCCATGAATGTGAAAAAACTCATGAATTCGGACTTGGCAACAAAGGCGGACATCATTCGACGGGTGGAGGCCAGCGAGCAAAGATCGTTGGTCGCCAATTTCGGAATTCCTTGCAACACGCTGAGTACAGTACTGAAGAACAAAGCCTGCGTGAAGCTGAAGGCAGCGCAATCCAGTTGCCCTGGAGCGTGTCGTATACGTGCTCCGACTTACGACAAGGTTGAGAAAGCTTTGCACGCCTGATTTCTAGAGACACGTGCCAGTGCTGATGACGACGTGCAAGCCGTTGCGGGTCGTGCTTATGCTGAGATTGTGGCTGACATCATGGATATCGAGGAAGTGGACCCGTGCAGTGGGGAAGATTCAGGGCGAAGATGCACAGCTGCCATGCACTGCGGCTGAACTTTCATCCACATTGAATTTCTCTCTTGAATTTCTTTAACAAAATGTTCATAGAAGGGAAAACACCTAAGGAGTGGAAAAGAGCATTCATAGTGCTATTCCTAAAACGTGGAAAACCACCATCTTCCTCTAGTAGCTATAGGCCAATAGCACTTGCAAGCTGTCTTGCCAAATCTTTTGAAAGTGTCCGGAATATGACTAACATTTGTCCTTGAATCATGCAAACTTCTTGACATCCATCATTGTGGTTTTAAAAAGGAGTGCTAAACAACTGACCATCTAGTTTGCCTCGAAAACACAATCAGAGAAGCTTTATACACAAACAGCACTGTCTTGCGGTCTTCTTC
>JARKHS020015110.1:0-27849 GCA_030143305.2 Amblyomma americanum
AGCAATCAACCGCACATATGCAAACATACAAGTGTTTTTGAGAGGAAAATGCACTACAATCTGGAATGGCCAGTTACAAAAGGCAATGGTAGAAATTCCGCCAAGTGGATTTGGAAATCCCCATCACTTACGCGATAAGTGATGTGATCTCGTAGAGCTCTTGGGGACTTCTTGGAACAAGCTAAAGCAATGGAGCAAAAGAAGCACATGGTTAGAAGTACCTTAAGAGGGGAAAACAAAACTGCAGTTCACAATTACAGGGGTTAAGGAATTGCAGCCAAGGGAAAATCCCATCCTCACCTCTATGTCGTCACCAAGTGGATCAGAGTTGCCCATAAGAAGAAACCTTAGTGTCTCTGCTATGTCTGCAAATGATAACAATGACACGATCAAACCTAAGAAAGCTGTCACTTGAAGGTTAGCGCAATAAAATGCATCCACCATTCGTTCAATAAATTACAAAAAAAAAGCAGTTATTCTAAGCAGTAACAAACAGCCATCACTAAGTGCTAGTGGCTTCTTTATGCGACGTTTACCAGCTGTCTTCTCATGGCGACAAAGTTTCCATCTCTATATTCTTGCTCAAAGCTGAAAAATTAGCCCATTCGTAAAGTGCACCTTGCTAATTCTTCTCCTTAGCTGAACATCTGGTAAGGACAGCATGTTACCCACACATCCTCGCCCCAAAGAGGGTTCAAAACAGCTGAAGTGTCCTTACTATTGTTGAGCAACTGGACGGCGAGGTGCGGGCAGGCGGCGCAGAGCACAGCCAGCATGCGAACTACCATGACGAAGGTGGCCGACGACACAGGCGGGGGCGACAGTGCCAGGAGGCCCTGCGCAGCTGGCAACAAGCCCTGGCCAGCAACATCCTGAAGCAGTGGCGAATGGGCTGCCAGGCAGTCCACCAGGCGTGCCAAGGCCAGGCAGGCCGACTCGACTGACTTGCGATCGCCGTGGGACAGGCGTCCACTAAGCAGCGCGACAGAGTCGCATACCAAGGGGAACTCGTCGGCAGTGAGACTTTGGCAGCAATTGGCTGCCACTGTCAGAGCCGCCCGCTGGGCACTCATGGAGAAGAAGTCCAGGTACGTCAGGCATGCAGACACCCCACGCTGAGGTTGCATGTGGCAATGGGAAAGAAAAAAAAAAGTTCCCCTAAGTCTCAAAGTTCACAGCAGCAATATGAGCCTGTCCTGCAAAGGAGGAACTGGGTCCTCTGCCTGCACCTTCCAAGAGACAAAAGCATGAATGTGCCCATACAGCTTGAGTGCTAAATGGCACTCATAACTAAGGAGGGGTGTGCAAATATTGGAAACTTCAAATAGAAACTGAATGTGGTTGTTACACAGTTTACATTGATTCGAGATGTGGCTATTTGAAAATTCACCCAATATTCCACAGCAACTGAATATCGCTGATTTTCATAAATCTGACCATGGCAAAACCACATCTGTGTACATTATCCGAAAATTGGGTTTCAGGAAACCAGTACAAAGGCATACTCTTCAGTCTCTTCACTGTTGCATCCCACGTGGACTGGTCACATCATCATCAACTTGACTACACCCACTGCAGGACAAAGGCCTCTACCATGTCTCTCCCCTTAACCCATTTTTTTTTTTTAATGATGGCAAATCAGTCTAGTTTCGGTAAATTTCAGGCAGCAACTGAAAATGTTTTCTACAACAGAAGACGCACGGTTCGCCTTTATAGTTAAAACTAGATGTAATGAACCTCCATTTAGTGAATTCTTCCATATTATGAAGTTTCTCAATTGCTCAAAACCACCTTCACTGAAACACGTGCATTGGAAGGCCCCACGTAATGAAGGTGTTTTGGCCGTTGACCTTGCTATAATGAACTCTCTATGCTGACTAGCTGTTAGCTAGCACTAAGTTACTTGAAATTTGGCAGACCCATACTAAAGTTTCACGACAACAAAACATGAAATGAAAAAAAAAAGGAATGTCTACGATCGCAAAGAGCAGCCACAGTTGACAATGCACAGTGCTCCAGCACTGTCGGTGCTTTTACGTGCAAATGCAGCAGTCTCCGCAGCTTTCACTTCTGGAACATCGCACCACGCGTCAATCCAACAGTTCCTGCTCAAAAGCAGCGAAAAATAATAGGGCATAGCAAAAATGAAACGAGACAAGCAGCGCGCGCCCATCATTGCCATGCAACTGCTTGCATGACTCTGCGTGTCGGGAGCAACGACAGCAGACAGACCGAGAGCAGGAACATGTGGGAAGGAGCAGGTGCCTCCACACCCAATCTAGCAACAGCGGCACGACTGCGCATGCTCTCCTCTAGCCTGGTTGTGGTGTCCCGCATCTCACCCCTACCCACTCGCAGCGGCGTTGGGCAAACTGTGGCGGAGGCAGTGGCGGCTGCTGCTTCAGTCGCCCTATCAGTGCAATCGTGATGAGTTTCTCCGCGTTTATGACTTTGAGTAAAGGAGTTTTTTCTGTGGAAGTTTTCAAGAAGATTTCACCTACATTTATTTCTTATTTCGTTTCTGCACTGTCCATTCGAGTCTTCACATGAAAACTGCATTTAACGTAAGGCTAGAGTTAACAAGAAATCTACAACTTTTTTAAATTCCATTATATCCAGGTTTAACTGTATTTAGCTCGCTTTCGAACTTCAGGCGCACATGGATAGCTGCGGATGTAAGAATAACCAGCACACATATTCCTTACCGCATGAAGAATGGCTTTGCTATGTCGCCGAGACAGCATTTCAAGGGCCGTCAGAGACTGCTCGGCGACGTCCATGCATTGTATGACTTGAAGCTAGAAGAGAGAAGCATTAAATCCTCAGACAAGCAATGAGCTGCACAGGCAGAAATGGAACTGAGAAAAAAAGAAACTATGTCAGACATCTGGTCAGTAAGAGATAAACTGTAAAAGAAAACCACAGTGCAGCTCGTGACCACCAGAGCACATTTAATACGCACACCTCAAGGTTTTAAGAACCAGAGTGTTGCTAAGAACCAGAGATTACTGAAGGGACACTGAGCATAACTGCACTGTATCGCTCCTCGGTGAGCAAGGATTCCCTCACACACACGTCCTTAAATCCACTCCTGGATTTAAGAATTCCCCGACTCTTTCTGGGTATGTTTACATTTGCCCGGCAGGAAAACAAGCATTCATGGCCGAGAAATTTGAATTTAAAAATTTTCCGGCAAACCAATTCAAACTTATGACCTCTACACTAAGGAGGACTGGTTGCAGTGAAGCATAACCTCTGGGATCCGCATCCAAAATTTGTTGTCGACATACACAGTTTACTTGCACAATCAGCCAATGATGGCAACACCTGTACTTCGTTTCTATTTCTTTCCTCGCTTATAAAACCTCCTTTTTCGTTGAGAGTGGTCTCTGTTAGAATGATGTAGTCAATCCAACTTCAAATTTGTATTCAGTGTCCCTTTAAAAATTTGTCTACTATGATGTTTAATGAACTGCCATTTGCGTCAATTCAATCCACAGAAGTTCTGGCAACTAGGTATCATGCATCTCGTGAATTTTCTTGCAGCAGAGTTCTTTGTACTAACTGTCCTAAAGCCTCTTCCTCTGTGTAAGCAATGCCCCCACAAGAGCTGTGGAACACATACCTTCTCGAGGAATGCTGGCAGAGCGTCAACAACTACGGCGGAGGAGCGGGGCAGAGCCTCCATCATGTAGGTGAGCGCACGGCAGGCGTGATTCATAAGGTCAAAATTATGCTCCAGGGCCAACAGGGCCGTCAGGGCAGGCACCACCTGCTTGACAGGGAACCCGGCCAAGGTGTCCTCGTTTCCCATGACCAAGAGCTGGCACATCTCCATGGTGGCCTGTAGTTGCTGGCCCTCCTCGCCACACTGCAGCCCTGACAGCAACTGCTGTGCCCGGCTGCCTGCGCACACACACAAACATTCATGGCCAAAGCCCACCCGTTAGCTTTGCAGCAACGTCAACAACCAAACAATGGCAAGAATAGTCAAGTCCACGATGTAATGGTCCCAATTTAGATGCTCATCCAGAATGAAGAGACAGCAATTGTCACAATGCAATAAACACTAGTTTAGGGAAAAGAAAACATTTATAGAGAGGACACTCAATTATAGCAGGCAGCGTTTTGCCACTCTGCACACACAGGGGTGTTTACAATGAACATGGAACATCGAAACCTGGGCAACTCTGACCCTAGACATAATAAGCAGAGCATGCACGGAAATGCGTTATAGAGCCAAAGAAGCAGTCCCCATGAGTTACTTGCAGAGTGCACCTACCTGGAGAAGCAGTGTCGCATAGCATGCACACTGGCTAACAATGTTGTGGAGGAAAACAGAAGGCTACTTGTGGATGCTTGGCCCTACATGCATGAGTCCTCTCTTTAATACCAAAATGCACTTTAAGGTGGGGCCATATTCAGCAAGCCAAAGGGATGCAACACGAAATCAGCACCATGCACAGCAGCGCAGCCTATAGTGCAGCATCATTAAACCTGCATTACATGCTTGATTGCCAATTCAAGGCCAGCCCAATCATCATACAGCTGAAAATGCTCCGCCATGTAGTTTAGCTAGCCATACATATGGCATCCACTCTTACATGCTTCCTGGTCACACATACTATGAGCACTGCCTCGTATATGCAATCTGAAATTCCATATTTCACGCCTGCCAATATACAGTAGCCGACGGATAATACAGACTACAATAATTCGGACTTGTAGGATATTTCGGACTTCGATGAGGCACCATCACTCCCCCCATAGAAGCGCATACATATTCGCGACGGATATTTCGGACTTCAAAAGTCCGAAAGTGATTTTTCGGACTACTTTCAGTCGCCTGCGGGCCAAAATCAGCCATTTTATCGGCATTTCGCCAGCGCAAAAGGCGCCATCCTGGATTGAGGTCGATTTACTCTGCAGTTGGATTGGCTTGACATACTTTCGGTACCTCATTTTTGCCAGTAGAGGTCCCTGCGAACTCTGCCACTTTGTCATCGCCGTCAACTTGTTTTTGTTGTTGCGGGCAGTTATCCCTTGTCTCATACGTTCACCATTCGCCGTTTGAAAATGAAAATTGGTTTTTTGGGAAAGCAAATGGCACAGTATCTGTCTCACACAGTGGCTGACACCTGAACTGCTCTACAAGGGAAGCGAGAAAGGAGGGAGTGAAAGAAGAAAGGAAGAAAGTGGAGAGCTCCAGAATAATTTCGACCACCTGGGGATCTTCAACCTGCACTGACATCTCACAGCACACGGGCGCCTTTGCGTTTCACTTCCATAGAAACGCGGCCACCGCGGTCAGGTTCGAATCCGGGTGCATTCGTCACTTGGGCTTCTCTGACCGCGTTGACAGAGTGGCGCTCCGTCTTCACGAAGTTACATCTGTACGGCGTTTTGCAATTGCGTCCGGCAGTTCCACCGCTTTGAACGAAAAGTGCGTCTTTGCGTGTGTTTGACGAGCGGTGTGGTGCACACTCCGGTTGTGGACAACATGGCCCCGCTGGTGCCGCTGGGTCCACCAGAGAAGCGTGGGAAGTATTCAACTGAACGCCATGACCTTTGCTGTCTAGCGTAGCGTGTACAGTGAAAGCACAACTTTGGTGCAAATACAGGCACAAATCGTCGCCAGCAAGAGAAATTTTCCGCAAGGTAAAATCAGTGAATTTTTAAAGCCGATTTCACCTCACTAAAGTGATTTTTTTGTACTTCACGGATTTTTCAAACTGCTTGATTATTCGGACCCTTTTTCGGGTCCCTTCAAGTCCGAAAAATCGGTCGGTTACTGTAGCAAGGTGCCAGCACAGCGGTGCTGTGCAAAAGTACCATAAAATAAGTGCCAGGCGAAGGTGAGGCATAAAATCATTTGCACTTTAACCAGGAGAGACCAGACATGTTGGATGTGCCTTTTTTTGGCCCAATCCATGACCTTGGCTAAACCCCATGCTTATTTATATTTTATGTCGATTCTCCAAATACCTGATCCTCAGTGGTGTGCAGCGATTGATCAAAATATTGAAGTACGCATCGCTACTGACGTGCCCATGACACTGCTCAATCATTTGCTATGATATCCAAGACTGGAGGGAGCAGCTTATTGCTACCTCAGTGGTAGCTTCTCAGTGGCAGCTTCTTGCTACCCCAATTGAAAGGTGCCATGAGGGCTACTCATTCACTTGGATGCATCAAGGTAATGGTTCAGACACCATGGCATCACCACTGCAGTGCAAGGGCGGCAGCCATAAACAATGCCCGTAAAGTTGCTGAAGTGCACCTCTCTCGCAAGGTTGTTTTCAATTTTTCCTTAGACGTAGTAGGAAGAGGCAGCAAAAAGACAACACCCCCAACCTGCATTAAACTTTGGCAAGTCCAAAATGCATTCCTAAAAATCTTCCATGAAGGCCAGCCTAAAGAGGAGTCCAGCATGTGACAAGAGAGTCCTCTCACTATGCAAATGGCATACAAAAATCGGGTTTACAGGTTCATTGTTCCGCCAGCATTTCTCATTCCGGACGGTTCATGCTGGTTGTAGTACGAAGCGGGGTGTGCATATCCCCTTCAGGCGCTGGGTCCACATAAGTGGACGCGACCTAAGCCTCCTCATATTTTCGTACGCAAGGCAAATTTCCACCTTTGAATGCCGCGCTCATACCATTTTGACCCTCCCTGTCAAGTTCGTGGTGCCATCTCTGGCAGCTAGAGCGAAATGCGTTTGTAAAAAGAAAAAAGAAAGAAAATATGCGCATCACGCCGGTTTTTTCCGGGACGAGTAAATAGCTTTCCCTTTGGCATCTATTTTTACATATGATCGTCAATGATGCAATTTAGGGCTCAGAATGTGTCGATAGGTTAATGTAGAAACGGCACACCAAATTTTGCCCCCATAGACAAAGAAAAAGTGCTGCAGTAGACGTTCCGAGTGGTGTGTCCACCAATGTGGAAATGGTGCCTAAATGCCGAAAATATCAGTGGTGTTTTCTCCCCAGAATGTGCCGTTTTTTTTTTTTTTTGTGAACATATGGTACAAAATGGGCTTACTCCTTACGGGCGTTGAAAACTGTTTGTACAAAGAGAATGTTGGACGACTCCAGCGCTGAAGCGTTTTTCATAAAATAGCCGATGGAGAAGCACTTCCAAAGAAGTGCGGCCGATCGAGCAATGAAGACCCACAGATGGTCGCAAAGAACCGCCACTTAGCTGAGCCGCTGCTGGCAAACACAACGCGCTATGACCAATGCTTAAAGTCAGGGAGGGTCTTAGGCCCCTACCAATATTCAAAAAGGGATCCGAGACCATTTGTGCTAGATTGTAGAACGCATGAATCCGAAGGAAGCAACCATTTTGAGTGATGGTCAGAACCTTTTTCTTTATCATTTTGAAAATTTCGCTGCGGTTTTTCGCAAGAATCATTACATTATGTATGAAACCCAAGATGGAGAAAAATACAAAGTGGTAGCAATGCACAAGGGCGATGAAAAAGGGGAGCTCGTGCCCTCTCACCATGGTCAGTTCAGAGCTGGCCCCTAAGCCACAAGGCTACACAACAATAATCAGCACATTCGTAGAGCGGGGGGACGGTTTTTTCAGGTCTCTGACAAACTGATCAAACAACGACCTTTAAAAATGATTTCTCAATTTTCCAAAAACCATGTGTAAAGCAGGCCGCAAGATGCTATCTCTCTCTCTCCTTCTCTACCTGTGCTCAGATCACTCGAGACCTCTTCGATGCAGCCGGACTTGAAGCATTACTTATGATGGAAGCAACCATTGGCCCCAGTTTCTGAACACGTTAATTACGCAACGGTGCTGACGTGAAGGCTGCGCATCTAAAAGCCATGTTCGGGGCTCGTGATACTGAATATTCCTGTGCCTGTTGTCACAGAATGACTGCTTTTATCTGTTTTATAAGTCATGAACTGCAGAATAATTCCCTGAAGTGTATATTGCCATACGTAAACATTTATTGATGTCTAACGATCAGTTAGAAAGGGCAAGCAAATGTAGCAGTGTTATGTTCATGTATCAGGTTTAAGGCGCTATGTCCACAAATGTGGACAGGAATAAAATATGCTTAAATATGAATATTTTTGCGTAATTTTTGCACATCACTTCTACCTAGTCTACTGATCGTCATTTATCCAAAAGAAGATTTCTCCTTTCAGCAGATTTTATTGCCACCTGAAGGGGATATTTTTCAGTTGTACAGTCACAGCATTTAATGCATTATCCCTATGGGAGAGTCGCCAAGCTCGCACCAATTCATCATAAAATGCGGGTTACTGCTAGAAGGGGGATGCATAATTGGGGTTCCACTGTAATCTCTAACGCTCGAGGTTCTTTAACATGCGATAACATAGCACACCCCATGGGTGCCTTTCGAATTTCGCCTATACTGAAATGCAGGTTCAGCCAGTGTCCCTTTGCAATCTCTCTTGAAACCTTCACGAGACAATACAGGACACAACCTAGCACACTGACACAAATATGGTGCAGGACTCACTGGCACTGCTGCCGATAGATCGGTGCAGGAAGTGCTGCATGCGTGGACCAAGGGCACCAAAGAGGTGAGGCGGCAAGCCCCTCGCTTCTAGCAGGGCTGAAAACAAAAGAAGCATTGCAGCATTCATCAGCATTGTGTTGCAAAAAGGAAAAACTGAAAGGGACGCATTGTGCAAGACTCGCCAAGACCAAAAAACCCTTTCCCCACAATCCCCCCCAACTGACAGTGGGCACTGCTGCTTTAACTCAATCCAGTCAAAACTGGACCAACTGGAAAATAAACATGCCAAGAGTGCCATGCTTCACCTTCAGCTTCAAGCACTACCAGAAATTATGCAGAAGTGCAACGGCATAAAGAAGCAGACAAAGAGCTTTCACTGCTTTGTGAGGATACGCGCAAATTGCTAACCCTTCAAGTGAATGGCTGCGAAGCCCTTTAACGGAACAACAGTGGAAAAAAAACTGGTCCCTTTCACACGCTGTTCTACAGCTTCCGCGCTGTCCTTACAACAAATGTTTAAGCCTATCCCAGCCCAACCAGATGGCAGCTTCATAAAGGAGGACTGGTACACACCTTGTAGTCTTCCCATCTCATTGTCATCAGACTCACTGTCCGCGGTGCCTGAACTGTTGCCAACTCTACTGGCAGCTGCAAAAATAAACAGTAATGAATCATTAAATTTTGTAACAGGCTACATATTGCATTTTCATGCAGTCGTATAATCTGATTTCCGGCCTCAGTGTTTACTTATGAAAGATAAACGTTAGGAAAAAAAACAAAAGGCCACTCAAGCTGAAACAAATATTAACATTCTCAAGGAACTGCAACCACTCATTGCATGCAAGCAAAGGAAGCTAATGTGAAACTCAGAATGGACAATTTATGCAATGCAGTGGCGATGATGACAATGCACCCGAACAAAAAAGCGATAACAGGGTCTTTTTACATAAAAATTCCCTCAAAATTTTGTACAGAGACTGAACCAGCTACTACGAAAAGCACCTGTGTCGATCAGAGCTGCTTTTCAAGAGGATCCCTGCACATTAAGAGAGGTATCTGTGTTTGGACTGTCATAACGAAAGCATTCTTTTCATAAAATTGAAACATAATGTGGAATATATTTAGGTAATACAAACTCCCATTTTTGCATTTCTTTGCTCACACAAGGAGTAACTCAGGCAAGAACTTTATGCTTTAGCAGTGCTTTGCACGTGACCTACAGGACAACAAGTTGTCAGCGATCTTGGAGGCCGTGCATGTACTACCGTGCACAGAGCACCACGGTACGGTCAATTTAGACACCAAGGACAACTCTTTCATATTTCTATTCAGAGTAAAAAATGATTCTATGGCTCTTTCCAGGCGTGCTGACATTTGTTCAGCAGGAAAAGATATTTTTTGCCAAAGAAATGCACTTGAAACTTTTCTAGCCACTCGATTCAAGAGCATGACGTCTACACCGGAAAAAAAGACCGATCACCGTTCTGAAGTGAAAGTCGATGTAGCCTAGCCTATGGCATCCACACACAAAAAATCTGTGTATTCAGTTTTATGCACTTGCGAAATCGGCCAGGGGATGGCAACACCTGTATTTCATTTTTGTCTGCCTTTTCTACTGTGCAACACCACCATTTAACGGTAGCGTCGGTGTCATTAGAATGTGGAAATCTATCAACACAGGTGAACTTCAACTTGTTTTCAGTGTCCCTTTCAGGGGAGACGAGGATCTTAAAAATTATTTGCCAACACTGTTTGCCGAAACTTAGCATGCAGGTATATATATCATAGAAAGCCGATTTCGAATATGCATTTAGATTTCAAATATCTCACCTGGAAGAAAATTTATGACAAAAAAAATAAAAAAACATATCCTAATTAGGCCATTTCTTACAGGCCTTTATGGTAGCTTCTCAGTTAAAAAAAAGCTTTTTCAAAAATAACCAGACATTTGCTGGCTGACCACACATCCTAAAGATAACAAAATGCCTATGAAATCATTTCGTTTATCATAAATAAATAAGTCATCAAGAAAAAACGATGTGGCAGTAATAAGCTTGCACTTGACCCAATTACTAATCTTAGACAGGGGTGAGCAAATATTCGAAATTCGAATACGAATCGAATGTGTTTCACATTTGGTTCATATTCATATTCGAGAAACGATATTCGTAAATTTCCGAACATTCGAATATTCCTGAATACTCGGCAGCGATCGTATACTGCGCCAACTTTCGTCAATTTGATTGTGGCAAAAGCGCAATATCTGGGCAAATTATCTGAATATAAAGTTTGAAGTTCCATGAAAACAATATAAAAGCCCTGTTCTCTTTCTTCTCCATCTTTTATCGCATGGACCGATCGCATTCCAGTGCCACTAGGCTTGACATTATGCGCAATTCCGCAAGTGGGCTTTCCCACATACCACATGTACTGCGAACAAGATGAGGAACGACCGCTTCTAACAATTACAACGCGAAAGCGCATTTATTTTTTATCCTTCCATAATATGTTATCTAATTAGGGTCTCAGAAAAAAATTTTTATTAATGAAGTCACAATTTTGAAATCCTTGGGGAAAATGTGTTTTTGCCGATTCCAAATATGGAATTTAATTTCATGTGCAAAAATTTCTTGAGCATTTATACAATATGTTATGCAACTTTTTGTGGAGAGCTTTCAAGAAATCCTGCTGCAGGGAACTTGCTAGAATGTATGCCGTCCGCTTGTTTTGACAACAAGCTATGCAATAAAGCTAAAATTATCATCCTGCCTGTTATAGAAGTTGAGTTATAGAATTTTGAAGTTGTCACTTCAGAAACGGGAAGACAAATTTTTTTTCTAAGACCAGCTTCCCCCCTTAACAAAAATTAGAAAGGCACACTGTACACCCAGCTCGCTGGTACCGGCATTAGCTTTCCCAGAGGAGCGACAGGTAGCAAGGGAGAAACCCATTGTGGCATGGCATTATGACAGTGCACACGACTTTCAAGTTTCTTTTTTCAGGGCATCCAGCATCGTTTTTACGAAGTCAGTGGCACTGGGTACACTTCAAATCCCTGCAGGACAGAATGGCAGGGTCATATTGTGCACTGAAGGAAGGTTAGCTTTTCCAAAACAAGAAATAAAGATAAATGCCTTGAATTTCTACGCTGCATCTAGAAAATGCTATCTGGTGCTGCCGCTTCCTTTTTCTGATGCCGAGAAAGAGTGAAGGAAAGGACATTTTAGCCGAGTTTTTGTTGCGGAAACAGCGTCAGATGATAAGAAAAATAAGTGAGCATAAATGTGTTCTATAGAAGAATAAGGCTACAATTCCACGAGAGCGGAAGTGTGCAGATCACAAATGTTTGAGAAAATCATGTTAGGGGGTTCAAATATATGTACAGTAGAATCTCTGATACGAACACGGCTGATATGAATTCGTAAAATTTCCTGTATGAATTATACTGTGTACAAAGTGCAGATTTTGAGCTGTTCCAAACACACTCCCGTGACACTACTGATGATACAAACACACGAGCAGCGACCACACCCTCAAGCATTAACACTGTCCTTACATCGCCGACGCGCAATCACGTGTCGCGCAGTAAGCACCAGTGCATGACCCACACGTGACCATATTCACAAGCAAGAGGTGGCACGCGGCCCATACAGTGCCAACATGGCGTTCACCAGTTGCGAGCGGCGGCGCGTGACCATAAAGAAACCCCATCAGCCCTAAACACGTCCGTGTGAATGCATTTCCGTCACATCTACATATGGATTTTGTTCATTTTGGATCATACAAATTTCAGGATGATTTGAATATTACTTGCAACCCTGTGAGGTCATCAAAATTCCACCATACACAAATTTTTTTATTTTTCTCGATAGGAGAACATAATGCGTCTGTGAAAAAGGGATACACTTCCTTCCGGTACCCTTCAGAGTGTACGTCACACTGGGACACGAAACTACAGGGCCCTTAATGGCGCATAAGCATCTAAGGCTATCATGCACCAAGCTCAAGGTATGGGAAAATTTTCTGCAGAATTCTATAAAAATGGAGCGCCTAAAAAGTTATTTGTACCACTTAATAACGACAAGGGGAAGGAAGTTCTGAAATGGCCAAGAGTCAACGTTGGCAGAACAAGGGTCTCGAGGCTCCTAACAAATCCAATAAAGATCTCAGCCTTCTTCTCATGAATAAGAAGGTGGCAGTAGTATATCATATAATAAAGCGAAGCAGTCGATCAAAATTTAGTTTCTCAAGAACATCTGCTTCTTTTAAAAAAAGCTAAGAACACAAGAGATGTTAACAATGGCAATATCTCTTAAGAGCAGTGCTGGGAGAAAAGGAATGCATTCATTATAAAATTGACTAAAATGCTTCTTTCTTAGTTTTCAGAGTTTTGAATATGAGAATAAAATATGGTTCAGTGTGAGCTTGTCTTCACATATTTTGCAAAGAGGTTTGTCTTGTTTCGGTCTGCCGCTCTGATAGTCAGCTCGGTCGCTCGAATGGAAGGCATGGAAGTTGCACAGTTTTATCGCCTTTGATCGCCACTTACCTCCAACTGCTAGCCCTAATCCTCACTGCATCTTTGCATAGATGTTCCTTTCAGATATATGCGTACTGCAATGTCATCCTGCAGGAAGTACGCTGAACTGAAAATCCGGAAGTAACAGCTCCAGCAACATAACTCACTTGAGATGAATACTTCAGAGACTGAATGCCCAACATTCAGACCGAATCATTTGTAGCGTACTCAGGATTCGACCAAATATTCTAAATTATCGAATATTCGCAGGGAAGCTTGCCAATGACTACTCACCAGGCTGGGCCTCACCGCCGGGTGGTGGCAGGTGGTGGTTGGAGGAGGACGAGGCACCCCCCTGGTCCATGGGGCCCGAGCCCCCTCCGCCAGCTTGGCCACCCCCCGCCAGCTTGGCCCCCCGGCACGATCGCCGCCGGCTGCCGCTGCCACTGCTGCTGGCACACGACCCCGTGGTGGCCCTGCTGCTGGCTGCCCCCCGGGCCCCGCCCTTGCTGGCCCGGCCCGCCCCGCTCTCCAGGGCGCACCCCTTCTCCCCCCCGCCGTGGCCTCCTCCTGCGGGATAGGAAAATACAAACCTTCATGTACCAAACCTACACTGCACACAATGGCACGCCACAGCAGAGGGCTCCAGTATCAATTTCAACCCTCATGAGGCTTTAGCGTGCAGCAAAATCTCGCTACATAAGCATTTTTATGTTTCAGTAAAGCATCCAGCGAAATACAGCCAGCATAGCTGGAACCAAATCCAGCACTCTGTGTTCTCAGACAGGCAAATTTAGCATCACTCTCGAAGCAAATACACTTTGTTTCTCGGTGGTGTGGTGCTAGAGGGGAATCATTCGAAACAGATGTGAATGACAAATGCCAAAAGCAAATTCATGCCTAATATTTATACACTCCTAAAGAATTTCAAAGCCAGGTTATTCTTTTGATATTTACAGTTAAGGGGGGAAGAGGGTCAGAAAAAAATTTTTGTTAATGAGGTCACAATTATGAAATCTTCAGAGAACATTTATTTTTGCACGCTAATTCTAAATATGTTATTTAATTTCATGTACAACAATTCGTTGAGCACTTATGCAATATGTTATGCAAGATTTTGTGGAGAGCTTTCAAGAAATTCTACTGCAGGGAACTTGCTAGAATGCATGCCATTAGTTTCTCTTGACATTAAACTATGCAATATAGGTAAAATTATCATCCTATCTGTCATAAAAGTTATAGGATTTTATAGTTATAGGGTTATAGGATTTTAAAGTTGTCACTTCAGAAACAGGAATACAAATTTTTCTTCCCATTTGTGGAGTACCAAGTTCAAAACCCTGTAGCTCAACTTCAATGATAGGCAGGATTAATAATTTTACCCTTATTGCATAGCTTGATGTCAAGACAAGCCGATGGCATACATTCTAGAAAGTTCCCTGCAGCAGAATTTTGTTAAACTATCATAAGTAGTTTTTAAATATATTGAAACTCAAAGTACAAATAGTGCCTAACTTGCAGTCAAAAACTAGAGCAAAGAAATTTCTGAACTTTAATCACAAATTCTGCTCCCAACATTGCCTAGTCTATACATATGGCTACGTGCTAAAAAAATAATTGTGGTTCTATCTGCCACAGATGCCGAGATATGCTAGTTTAGGATTTGCTACGAGTCTAAAATTTACATTTTGAGAAAAACAGCAAAAACAAGCAAAGTGTTGTTCATGGCAAAGTACTCGAAATTTATTCACATACTGGCATTAGCAGACACCTAATAGCCTCCTGGAATGTAGTCTGTCTTCCCAGAGTGATTAAAATGGTGCTTTTTCAGTGTGCGCTGCAGATTTCCTGCAGAGTCAACTCCGTGTAAACTTCCCAAACTGATCGCGCACACTCAGAAGTCAGTTTGAGCCGCACGGTCCACCGCGGGCGTCAACTTTTTCTTCACGTATTTCTGCAAAGTTTTTGAATGCAGACCGCGGGGGCATATATTCATCACCGAAAATATATGTTATGTCATTCAACGCGGCACGCTATTTACCCATTGACTGCATCGCGCGCGTGGCGACTATGTTCACCACGGACGGGCTCACTGTCTGTTCAATCTCTACACGCGGCGAGCACCATCGAGATGAAATGTCGCCACAGTTCACACATGTCAGGGTCAGTTTGGCGGCGAGGCTGTACTCTCTGCCGGATTTTTCAATCGTCACGTCACCATTGCATACGTTGCATTTCACTGACGCCAGCATCTCGTTCACCAAATGCAATCTGACGATGGAGAAGGCGTCGCTGAGTGGGGCAGTTGCGGAGTCTCCCATTCCACCGAAGAACGCTGCCTTGCACTCTGTTCCTGCCGCTGATGCCGTCTGCTGAAGTTTCTCCTGAGCTTTCTTGTCCATTTCTTCAATCTCACAAGGCTGCAGCATTGCGGTATCATGACGAACACGACAGCTGCCTGATGAAGCTTCCGCGACCGGCACCGCAGTTAGGCCTACCTTGGTCGGCACCTCCCGATACGCTGGCGGAGGCTCATCCACGGCGCTTGCGGCGTCTGCGGTGCTCGAGGTGACCGTGGCGCTCTTCTTCAGGTTTCTAACGAGCGATTTTTTCCTCTTTTTCCTGTATCCGTGAGTTGTGCTGAAGTTTGCCGCCGGCGTTGACACCGTCGCGAGACGCACCAGCGAACTCACCTTGACAAGATGGCTACTGCTTGCACTCAACAAACGCTTCCAGCAGTCGACACGAGACCCTTCAGCCAATTAGATAGCAGCTTTCAGTCACATGCACCGACAAGCGAATAGCATCACGCGTTGCAACTGCGCGAAATTCAAAACGAAAAGCAGCTCTTCCAAATGAGACCAAGATGGCAGCGATCGCGGCAGTGAAACGATAATAGCATGTCGCGGAAAAAACCCTCTTATTGCACGAAAACCAGCCGAGAGAGAGCTCGGATCCAAGTTTTCTACTCAAATATTAGCTCTGGAGATTAGAAAATTCACAGGCTGGTAGAGAAACAGCTGCAGATTTCAAAAATTCCATTTTTGAAAAATCGATTTTTTTTCGCGATTTTTTTTGCCTCTAAGAGCAGTCTCCCCCCTCAAGAACATAAAAGCATGGTATGGTCCAGCATGGTATATGCAAGGTTCAATGTCCTGAAAGTGTACATGGGCTTCAAAAGATGCTGTGGTGGAGATCTACAGATTAAATTTTGGCCAACTGGGGTTTTTTAAATGTGCACTTACACTGCATAGCGCATGAGCGTGTGTGCATTTCACCTCCATCAAAATGCAGCCACCACGGCAGATTCGATACCACGACCTAGGGCGCAGCAGCCAAAAGCTATAGCGACTGAGCCACCGTTTTGCATGGAAAATAAGTGTCTTCCACAATTTTCAAAGGGTCAGACATAAGTTTTTGGAGGCACGAAGCACATCTAGCATCTAAACAAGCAAAATACTAGACCATGCTGCTTGCACTTGAAGCATTCATAAAATTAACCACATGGCATCAGTTAAACCGAATAATGCATTTTGTAACACACTATTGCCCTCACTTTCACACACCTTTCCTCCAGTTCCCTAGGCACAAGTATCAAGGCTACACACAGACTGAGTGAAGTGTGCTCAGGCCAAGTAAAATCAATTCAGTCAACTCAATTTAAGGCAAGTGCATTCCACAGAGAGTTATGCAGTGAGGCAAGTGCTTTCTCCAGCACCACACACTTGCAATGATGAAGTACAGCATAGGCTCTTACTGCAAGGCCGAAAATGAGTCTTGAGCTTCTTGTTGAGTTGAGGTGCTTCCTCAGAGTCGAGGCTACGCTTCACCACACTGCTCGGCGGCTGATCCTGTTGCTGCGATGGTTGTGCTGGTGGCTGCTGAGCGTCCAACGCAACTCCGTTGTGGGCGGAAGGGCAGCTGTCACAGTGGGCCAAGGTCCGTGTGCGGGACCTGATAAAGGACACAAAACAAAGAAGCTTGAACATCTCCAGCAGCAGGATGCCCAGATACACACTGCACCAAGCTACAACAAGGGCCAATCTTTTTTTTTTATGTGCAGCAAGGTTGGACAATTTGCCCACGTGTTCACATTAAAAACGCAGACAGCATTGCTGGACATCCAAATATTCCTGCATTTTTATCCTGACCTTTTCACGAGATTAAGCTACATAATTAGGGTCCTTTGTTTTTAGGTAAAACCCGGTTTCATCCGATTCTTGACCCTAAGCAGATTTCTTAAAATTGAGGTTAAACCCGATTTCGGCTCCAAAAATGTGGCCATAAGAAAATGCAGCCTATCAGTGAGCAAAGCTAAAGGCACCACACAAACTAACGTCTGTCCTGTGAAGTTCCAGAACATGTGTTCACTTAATTGTTGATTTTTATATCCTTCCAACCCTTGTGACCTGTGACGTGGCTTAATCTGACAGTAGGTAGGTTCCAAATAAGTTTCAGAAGCTCAAGCACTCCTAGCAGAGACACAGAGGTGCTCCACACGAAAATAGTAGTGTATGTGAGAAAATGGTATGTGGTATGTGACAAAATGAAGAAAAAATATCTCTTATTTCGTAAATAGCTTTTCTATGTAACCTGCAATTTCTCTAATCTGAGATCAGAAAAGAAAGCATCCCACATTCCACACTTAATAAAGCCCAAAAACAAAGGACTCTACATAAAATATACTCATGAGCAGATGCACAAAACTGGCAGATTCGGAGGGAAGGAGCAGGGGGGGGGAGTGACTATATGGACACGAAATTTTCTACTAAATAACCACATTGACCCTCTTTTCTCTGCTAATAAAGCCAAAAAATGCACGAAGTACATGGGATCAACAACTGCCCCTCCCTCCGAAATACTGCCCATTAATTCAACACTACACCCCTTTAACCGCCCTACACAGTTTCTAGCAGGTGCATGCATCAACAGTGAAAGCCATGGAATAGCATGTGAATGGCGCTATTTTTCACTCTTACAGGTGACCGCTCGTATATGCCTTGGACACGTCAAAGACGTGTTCTCACGGACAAGCCAGAGGCAGTGAGAAGCAATGTCTGTAGCTTATCAAAGGCATTGGAAACTGGTGCTAGGAAACGAGGTACAAAGTTGCAATAAGTGGGCTATTGCCCCTCCCTCTCAAGGCACAGTTAGTGACAGAAAGCTGCAGCATCTTCCCACATTTACATCTTTCCTCCCCTTTACTGTCATCACTTTTCTCGTGCAGCTCACACCATACCTTTGATGTACAAAACATGCACCAACAGCCATTTCACCAAACTGCCTTTCTGTTTCGACAATTACTCAGTGCTCGTCAACAGAGCCCTCTAAACAATCCTTTTGAATTCACACTTTCAGGCATTTCTGGAAAGACGCAGGGTAAAGTGCATAAGCATGAAGCCTAGCATCTACTTGCACCTAATACAAGGACAAAGCATCTGTCCATGCCTATGTTTTGCCCTGCGTCTTCAAGTATGAATGTCATAGAGACTTGTTCCGACCAGCCCAAATTTTTACTTTACAAAGTCTGAAAACATGCGCCACAGCAAGTCAACTCAACAGCATGCTCTACTCCGGTGCTTTTCACCAGCTTCCAAAAACTGCACAGGTCCCAGTAGCTAGACTTTTCCTCTTTTGGAGTTTGGAGAAACCTGAGGCACAGTGTGAATCTCAAAACAGCTAGCAAATCAGGCCTCAAAAGCATCGCCAAACGGATATAGACATCAGCTCACCTGGTTTGAATGGGAGACCGTGTCCCAACGAGAGGTTGCGGCTTCTTTAACCCCCCTGGCTGGCTGTTAGGTTGGTCGGCCATAGGCAATCCGCCCACAGCAAACCATACCAGGATTTATCACAAGGCTCTGCATGGCAGGAGGTGAACACGGGTGAAAACATTCAAAGAAAAGACATTTAAAGGCAAATCAAAACTCGCACACACAGTAGAAATCACTGCAGTCTCAAACTACCACACAATTGTACAAAGCGAATGCTTCCAACATCATGCAGCAACTCCCACTTCATTTTAAAGAACAAATAGGCAGTCCTGGAAATACTGTATTCCCTGGTGTATAAGTTGAAGTTTATTTCTGAATTGTTTTTTTGGAGCGTATAATACAACGGTGCAACTTATATACTGCCAAAAACTATATGCCAACGAGTGCCACCTTGTGCCATGTCCATTAACTATGTTTGAAAAGTGAGTTTATAAGAAAAAGAGAAACAAATCAACTTGTTTTCACAATGTTATCATATGGGTAGAATCACAATCTCACCGCAACCAGAGTGAATGGGGTTGTGGTGCCGCTGCTCCATACAGTCCAGCCATATTTTTGAAGTTTTGATTTCGGCTTAACATCTGTTTAGCTTCGCGTGCGCCATGCATTGTTCTTGCCTAATGTGATGCCATCTGCGAGGCAAAGGCTCTACAATGCAAGATTCACGTAGCACGCAATTTTGAATACGGGCTGGAGAATGGGAAACAGGCCACATGGATGGCAGTTCGACGAGAGTGAAAAAAATTGCTGGAGGTTTAGCATTGCTAAGTATGAGATTATGTGTGAAAGCAAAGTTTTTTTTTTTTTGCAGGTGGACATCACCACCACATACTTGAAAGTGCAACTGAGGTATCCACTGACCCAGGAAGCCAGTTATGCACCTTTCCTTTCCTCCAGATCAAGAAAGTCTACCCCGTTGTCAACGCCAATGAACCCAATGGATCTTAGCAGCCTATTGCTCCAGTGCAGCGCACATCTCTGTCACCACTGCCACATATTTCAAAGAGCAAATGAGGTGTCCCCTGACCCAGGGGCCAGTTATGTGCCTTTCCTTTCCTTTCATGACTATCTCAGAGGCTTCACGTCCACCTGCGGACTTTGTGGGGTAGGAGGCTAATAGTGTTTTTTGTGCACAGATGAAAGTTGATGAAGACTGCCATGTGCAATGCACAACGCGAGTGTGTGGCAGTTAAACATGAGGCGTGATTGGTTGCAGCGATAGCATAGTGCTCTTGTACAGTGACCAGATAAGCTGATCTGTTTTAGTCGCCCCGGTGTTGAAACCCAGTCGCGGCAATATTTATTTTATTCCTGCAGGTACCTCAGAGGCTTCACATTCACCTTTGGATTCTACGGGGTAGGAGGCTTATCGTGCTGTCGCACTAAAAAAATTATCCGGGACTGGCGCAATACTGCACTTTCCAGTCGACGAAGCCAACAAAAAAAAAGCAGACTGCGGGAAGAGGGCAAGTTGGCCAGAGCTCGACAATCATTTGCACATGACAGCTGCCACAGGCATGTATTTTCACCGCACTCTCTCATGAACGTGTCCTCAGCATGCTTTTATAGGAGCACCTAACGAATCAACAGGTGCATCTCATACGCAATTTTGTTCAGAAAATCTGCCATTTGCAAGGAGGGAGTAGACTGGAAAATATGGCAGTCCAGTATCCTCAGCTGTTAGTTAACCTGCACGTTACTTAAAACCCCCTCTTGGAACAAATAGTTCTCTTCAAAGCTCCTTATAGAAAACAGCACCGTCTCAGCTTAGACTAATTTCGTCATTTACTATGTCTACCACAGACTTCCTTTGGGTCTGTAAATGTAATGACACTGAACTCACTGGCCATAAGCGTACACCACCTGTGTTTGTCTCAAGGCAAAAAAAAATATAGTCATGTTCCAGTTAAACAAAGAATAAAAATTACCAGAGGATGCAACCTTATCATTCCAAACAAAACATTATTAGATGCAGGCCAACTGTTGAGATAAGCACAAAAATCCAGTGCCTCACTGCAGTTGTTTTTCACAAGCCAGTTATACACACTGAAAGAGCTTTATTTCTAAGCTAAAACAAAAAATGTCGGTTGCTCACCATAGCATTTCTAAAACAAGCCACCATCATAACGTGTTGTAGCAGTTTTCCCACCCAAGATGAAACAAAATGCAAGAAATCAGCTCTTCCCATGCCAAGCTGAACTGTCTCGAGAAAACTTGATGGGAACCACGAGTGGTGTGACTGTCCAGTAATGTAGTGCAGAGATGCGATACGAGCTTAACAGATAAGAAGGCTCAAAGTGAACATCACCAACGGACTTAACAGTATTGCAGGGACATCCATATTTGTACACTTAAAAGACTGAACACACAACAGATAGCATTTCCAAGATTTCATGTCATGTACACTTTCACTTTCAGTTCTAAAACGTTAATATAAATGCCAGCTATCATTTTCAAGAACACTGCATACTGAAGCACCATCATCATCAGCCTGAATATGCCCACTGCAGGGCAAAGGCCTGCTCCATGTCGCACCAATTAACCCTGCCCTTTGCCAGCTGCGGCCACTGTATCCCCGCAAACTTCTTAATCTCATCCGCCCACCTATCTTTCTGACGACCTCTGCAATGCTTGCCTTCTCTTGGAAGTATACGGCACTGCAATGTTTTCTTAAAACCAAGGTGGAGCCAATCCTAAATCCAAAGCAAAACAGCATTAAGGATGAAGTGCCCGACAGATTGAAGTGCCAAAGGGCAAACTAGGCACAACAGCATGAAATTTTTCCAAGCGACTATGTGCTAACATGCAATGCACAAGGACTACACTAGAACAATTCTTTGCACTAGTAAATCTGTATTTGCAGTAGACATCATGATTTGATGAATAATTTGTTTTTCCTTTCTCTTGCTGCACCAGGCCAATCACTGTGCACAGGGTCAGAGCAAATCAATGTGCAAATTCACATAATGGCATAATGTTTGTAACCATTTACCAGCTACTATTACAATTACAACAGTTTGTTTACTAGTTTACAGTCTGTGCAACACCATCAGTACCCTTAAATTACAAGTAGGTACGGGCAGAAACGCGAACCACTGCCTCAGTGAAACAATTTTATTTTATAGTCATTTCTGCGAAACATGTTTCAATTTCCCTAAAGTGGTTAGGTGCAATCAACACACATTTCATTAACTTGGCATAGTTACAAGACAAGCAGCACTCACATTGGCCACTTTTACATGGCAGTGTCTTTGATAAAGGGATGACGTCCACCAATGCTGCTTTTCACTCAATGTGCTGCTAACCTGAAAGAAATTCAGAAATGTCATCAATAGGAACACACAAGAAAGGCCCCTATATTCTGCAATTGGCTTTTAATTTCCTCACAGCTATCTCCGGAACAGTAAACAAAAGCTGCTGCTGTAGTCAGAAAAGTCATGAACATTCATGACTGAAAATTCAAAGTCACGAAAATTCAATGCAGTGCATCACGAATGGAAGTAAGTGGGTAGCTTTAGCACCTCGGAACTCCAGCCTTACAACGTTACATCACAGTACACATAAAGCCATTTCACGCTTTTCTTACAGCTGTCCAATTGGTGCTCAAGCACAGAACCTCGAAGAAGAAAACTGCAAAAATGAAAGCTAAGGCTATGAACTCGTGAATTAAGCACCATAAAGCAAAAAAGAAAGGACGCATGCTTGTTTCCAAATGCATGCCGAGCTAGTAGATATTAGTCGCGCAGTACATTACACTTTGACGTCTAACAGCAGCCAAGCACTCGCCCATAATTTACCGCAATGGGTTATTTTATAAAACAGCCGCCCAGATAATGAGAAGAAGCCGTGCTACCGTAACCACAACGCATCCGTTGAGCAACGCAAGCAGTTGAGCAACGCGTACCGTGAAAGATAATACCTTGTTCAGCGAGAATGTATGGTGCGGTCCGCTCATTGCGTTTTCGTCACAGCTGCGGGCAATAGTTAAACAGGGTGACTAGCTTTGACACCTCAGAGACTGCCCCACCAAATAACGAATGACTAACAGCGGGGACGTTGACTGCGACTCGCCTCGGTGAGGCAGCTGATGTTGAGGGGGGGAAGACTTTTGTCTGCTTTCTATTTTACTGGCGTAGAAAGGGCGACTTGGATATGAGACGCGAGCGCGTGTCTCCACAGCGCAACGCAGAGAGTACACACGGGGACATACGTGATCCAAACAATACTCGGAGCAGGGAATCATCTCAACGAAACGCTGCGAACATACCGCCGAGAAACGCACCAACAAAGAAATCCGTTCACCTATCCTTTCCGAGGAAATAAACCTATCCATAAAAGAAAAGAAAAAAAGAAGGCTCGCTGGGATTAAAACCAGATTGGTCAGCTGCGGTACTCTGGCGTCGATAGTAGCGTCCGCGCCTCACTTTCATGGTTTGGACCGAAGTGCTGCGCAATTTTTCTGCATCGATTTTTCATGTTCGGGAATTAAAATGAAATTGTGCGAGTACCACACGTCCGCCACTTGGTAACGCTCCCAAATACAGAAGCAAAATTTCAGGCGCACAAAAAATAAAAACGCAACGCAGTCTAGGCCTAAGTTTACAAGCAACTGAGAGTATACTCACGGGATAAGCCCCAAAATTCAACGCTGAGGCGCGTATACACTCATATAAACTACCGTAAAACTACGCGAGATGAAAAACTTGTACCTACCGATAACTTTGCGACGACAGCTCAGCAGCGTACCGCGAGCTTCCCTCAGTCGACTGGCTCACGATTTCCCACACGCAACGGGAGCCGAGGCTGGCTTTGGCTGGCATACGACGCATGCGCAATTTTTACATTTTCTCACACCGTCATGTAGCAGCGTCTGTTTGTGTTTGCTTGCCAGAACATTTTTAGACGTGACTAGCGGCTGTTCTTTTGCGTTTATTATCGAAAATGGCCCTTACGACTCATTCGTAGATCCGATCGCGAGAAGGTTATTTTTCGCGCGCGATCGGAAAATGTGACGCGCCAGCTAAACAAAACAATCTCGCGCAGAACATCATCTCTCCATTGAATGGGAACAAACGCTACCTTGCGCTTCAAGGTCGGCTTGCGAAGTCGACGGTCCCAGGTGTCCGTGTCACTAGCATCTTCTCAAAGTTCCATCGAGACGCAATCACTGGCATAATCTTCACGAGAGCGCTTCGCGACAGAGCAACCAAAGTACGGAACGACCGACGAACCAACGCACCACCGAATTGGAATTACGGCAGCACAACGTACTGTACCTGGCATTTACGAAGAAAAATTGGCTTAGAGCATAGGTTCCGTATGTGAGCACAATGGAAATGTTCTTCTCATCTCAATAACGGTTAACAGTTTTGAAACTGGATTCCTCAGTTAGTTTTCCTTTAGCTTTATTGCGTTTCCGACTGCTCTGTTCCGACAGGCGGCGTCAGGGATTGTCGTCTGCTACAGTTGACACATGCGCTCAGTTGTGCGTCGGAAAATCTGCTGTGGCACGCGATAAATACAGCGCGTGCGCAGCTCTGCTTGAAACTGAGATCATTTCTTTCTGTGGCGATGATGACATTAAGGCTTGTGTTCTTAGTCGCAGCTTCCGTTATGAGAGCAGACGGCCAGCTGTCGTGTGAGATCGCCCGTGTATTTCTGCGTAACCCCGAGTGAAAGTGTAGTAAAAGAGGGCACAGTGTAAAAAAATCGAACAACTTCAATCATTTGTACTGCAGAACCCGAGAAACTTTAGATTTTTTGTAGGCCTAATTCATAATGCTCGGTGATGTGCGAATTCGTTAAGCACGCTTAATCAGAAAATTAATGCAAGCTCGAGGTTTCCTCTTAGTTTTGGTTTCCCTCACTATTGCGGCCAGAAGGTTGGAAATTGCGGTCTCATTTCATACTGTTTGTGTGAGTTGGACGTATTTTCATGACATATAGAAAACTGTAGCAGTAGCATGCAACATTGCATTAAACGTACGAGTTATGCCTAGGTGTTTAATTTTGTGCAGTCACATATACACGTGTACGCAGTTACCAAGGCTAGCAAGAAGTGTTTATACCTCGCAGTTATACTGAAATCGATCAGTGCATTACTTGTCTTGAGTAGCAATCAGAATGTGGGATGTTTTGTTTTGGTACAACCTCCAAATGCTACAGCATGCATGGCAAATAATGTGTCATACTTTTTTCAGATCACCTGTTGGAGCAGTGTCAAAGTGGCCAAGATTCCCTAGAGCTCTCCAACAGGAGAGCCCATTCTGCTGTTTTGCTAACCCTGAGCCAGCACTTACCTTATCGGGGACACTCCCGCTGCTCTCTCACGATCAGTGCACCCTGGGCAGACGGTCTGCTTTTCGTTGTGCGTATGCTCAATATGCGCTGGGATGCAACAAGGTGCTTGGACTACATGAAGGTAATCATAGAGGGAATATATTCCATATAACTACTTCCTGTCTGCTTCTGTGCTGTCCTATGTACCAAGCAGCAAGAGTAGCTATACAAAAAGCACACAGGAATGAAGCAAAAATACACATGAAACTATGGTTATTGAGCAAAGCATATCGAAGGGCATATCAGTGAATAAAGCAACTGGAGATGTTAACTCACACTGCAGCTAGGTTATGTGCACACACAAAAGTTTATAGCACTGTCCATTTCCCAGGGTGGAAAAATAAGCATATGAAATGGCAGTTTGCACATGAACTCGCATGTGAAAGTTCGCATAAAATTCAGACAGTCCAGGCAGTGATTTTTTATTTTTTATTTATTTTATTTAAGCATACTGTAAGCCTGGTTAGGCTCTTACAGGAGTGGGCAAAATAATGGGACAATTATACAAGAAAATAGCATATCCAGTATAACATACACGAGATACAAAACATGCGCCTGCAGTAGAAAAGACCATAGCAAGTAGGCTGAGACCATCAACGGTCAAAGGACATGCGCATTGCTATACACGTTCATTTCGATGCATTTAAAACACTGGAAAGGAGAACCACGAAACTACGAAGCGATACAATCTGGTCAACACGATGCTCTTTTGCTCTTTTTATTGTAAATTCTGTTTTTCAAAAAACGACTCTACGTTTTTCAAAAAGATATCAAGAGAGACGTCGTCCATGAATTCATGAGGCAGATTATTCCATTCTGCAATGGCTAACGGAAAAAATGAGAATTTATATGTGTTACATCGCGTTGGGATGGGTCTGATGCACTTTTCATGGTTTAATCGCTTCGAACGATGATAAGGTGCCTTGATGTATTGATTTTTATCAAGTCTTATGCGATCATTGTAAAGAATAAAAAGAAACTTCATCGAAACAACGCGTCGCCGACAAGCAAGGGTAGGGATACGCGCTTTAGCTCGCAGGGAAGGTACGCTGTCATGACACGAGTAGCAGGAATAAATAAACCGGAGGGCCTTATTTTGAATTTTTTCGAGTTGTTCGCTGAGGTAAGACTGATGGGAGCTCCAAATGATGGTGCCGTATTCAAGGATGGGCCTTATGAGGGTATTATAGGCTGTTAGCCTTACATGAGGAGGAGCTGCTGACAGTTTCCTACGGAGGAACCCGAGCTGTTTAAATGCTTTTGCACACGTGTTGGATATATGCGTGTTCCAGCTTAGCTTATGGGTAAATGTAACGCCTAAATATCAAGTCAAGTCAAGTCAACTTTATTCCAGACATGTAAAGAAAATCACACGGCTGAGGAGTAGGGAAAAAAAGCCGCAATATTGCGGCTTGACAGCGTTCCCTTCCCCTAAACTACATTGGCGGCAGGGATAATGAAAGCATTAAAAGCATACATACAAACATACAAAGCACTTAGTTCACAATTTGAACATAACAAAAAAGAAATCGAAAAAAAATAAGAACGTACGGTTCATCCGCAACCGGAAAAGCAATCAACATAATATATCTTACATCACATACAAAAAGAAAAGGCATTTCAAAGCAAACACATTCCAACACAAAGAGCAATCAAGGCATCGCAAAGGCGAGGCTAGCAAAAATTATAAAAATAAAGTTTTCATCTGTTGGTTCGAAGGTAAACTAACGGAAGAGCTGGGTAGGCGAAATTGATTAAGCAAAGTAGGTAAGGCGTAATTTAGTGTCTGAAATCCGTAATTAGTGCGAGGACGTGGAACATACCAAACTTCATGATGGCGAGTTAGATGGGAGTGCGTATTTTCGCGTAAATTGATAGTTTCTCCTAAGAACGGCATCCGACGTTCGGACAAGGATTTGTACAGTTGGAGGAGGCGAAAATCATAAAACGAGGAAACTTTAATTACATTATATTTTGAGTATAAATGCCCAGAAGACGAATAAGAAGGCACATTTGCTATTGCTTTCAGCGCGGTTTTTTGTACCGTTAACAGCTTGTTTTTATTGGTGGCAGTAGTGCTGCCCCAGATTAAGTTACAATATCTTATATTGGATTCGAACAGTGCGATATACAGAAGAAGCTTGGTTCTCTCAGGTAGCATATATTGCATTTTTCTAAGAATTCCGACTGTACGAGACAACTTGGTCTGTAGATGCTCAATATGAGCATCCCACAGCATGTATTCATTAAAGTAAACACCCAGGGATTTGACTACCTTAGCTATTTCTATGTCAATCACCCCCAATCTCAGAGGATTTTCTATGTTATAATTCGTGTTTTTGGCTCTGAAAAATACAGCTTTTGTTTTACTTGAGTTAACTGAGAGAATTTTTGATAGACAGATGCAGTTTATCCAAGACTTCATTTCCTTTTGCCACTAAGCTATTTACGTCTGAGCCAGTTAAAAAGAAAGTGGTGTCGTCTGCATACAATACATATTCAACTTCTTTATCTATATTTATTAGATCGTTAATATATATATTGAATAGCAGCGGACCCAGTAAGCTTCCCTGGGGAACTCCATGTTTAAGAGGCCTGTAAGCAGAGTGAAAATTATCGACAGTGACAAACTGTTCGCGGTTACTGAGGTAATTGGAAATTAAATTAAGCATCTTATCCCTAATACCGTATGCAGAAAGTTTTAAGAGAAG
>JARKHS020015111.1:0-49645 GCA_030143305.2 Amblyomma americanum
GTGGGCGAGCGGGGACGGAAGCCCGGGCCGCGCACTTACTTCCTATACCAGTCTTAAAAACAATGCCTGAGCTACAACCGCTGCCAACCGAGACCTTGGCAACGTTTAGCTAACATCGAAGGCTGCCCTCGGTCAAGTAGGGGAAGCGTACAGCGCACCGAACTTCAACACGAGCGTAAGGAAAAGGCTGAAGGAGAAGACGCACCTCGTACAGCAGCCCGTCGCCAGAGATGATGAGGATGCCGCTCCACTGCTTCAGGTTGAGGCCCTTAATAAAGTCCCGCGCGTGGTTCTGGCGCTCTGCGAAAAAAGGGGCGCAATGCGGTCACCTTCGTCATGACCATGGAAACAAAGCTTGGCCCCGGATGGTCTCCCTGTCTCTCTTGTTGCGTGTTTGTGTAGCTGACATTCGTGTAGGTGCAAGTCGAAGCAATACAAAAAGGAACAGCTGAATAGCTTGATGTCAACTACTACTGTCCAAGTACCACTTAGAACCAATTTTTTTTATGTTTGCCTCTAGACGCGCAATCCAATTAATTCCATCTTCAGGTATCTGCGTAAAAAGCAGAAATGAATGATTCTTGATCGAAAACTAAGGGTTCCTCTTCATATTTTCTATACCTGCACAGGTCCCGCCAAATGTAAACCTGTTTTTTGGTTCATGGGCCGTGTGTGTATTACATGACACATTTGGTTTATGGTGTGGCCTATGGGGGTTTGATGTCATCATCATCATCGTCATTTATTTTCCCTTAAGGACCCCTAGGTGGGGCATTACATAAGGGGGGAGCAAAAATACGAAATCACAAACAATAGGAACATTTGAAATATAACAGTGAAGAAGGCAAAACAATTGTTAAAAGAGCATTGAAAAATGAAAAAGGGAACAATCACAGGTACACTGTGGCCATCACGCTATATATACAGGAAGAAAACGGAAAACTGATTAGCAGACAAGGGTTCAAAAATGTAACATGTGCAGAGGTGGTACTGAAAATTGTCGGGCATTACACTGTAAGTGCGCTAACGAAAAGGATGAGTTAAAAGCAGGGTTTTGAATTTATTTGCATCGCGCTCAGTTACAACGGCATCAGGCAGCTCATTCCACAGTTCAATGGCGGATGGCAGGAAGGATTTTTGAAAGGCATTGGTGGAACCATGTAAGCGCTGTAGGCTCAGGCTGTTAAAAAGACGTCGAGATGTTCTATTGGGAGGAGTAGAAGTGTGCAGTGCAATTGAGGAAAACTGTAGTATAACTTGTGAAAAGGCAGAGTTGGGAAATTTTACGGCGAAAAGACAGTGGCGGTATGTCAAGCGATGATTATATGCCAGAAACACTGGTTCTGCGATCGTAACATGAAGTAATAATCGGGCTGAACGACTTTGTACTGATTCTAATGCTTCAATTAGGTATGATTGGTGCGGGTTCCAAATGGGTGAGGCATATTCTAGTTTAGTACGAATGAATGTTTCATAAGCGAGTTTGCGGATGAATGGAGGGGACACGGCTAGGTACCTTCTCAGTCTGTTGAGCGATTTTGAACTTTCAGCTACTATGTTTAAGATATGCTCGGACCATGAAAGTTTGCTAGTGATTGTTATTCCTAGGTACCGGTAGGACTCGACTTGTGTTAGGGGATTGACCTTAAAGAATACTGGTAATTTAAGCTATTGCGTTTACGTGATACTGTCATGTACTTGCATTTTGAAACGTTTAACGTCATCAGCCACCGGGTGCACCAGTTGGTTATTTCGTTGAGGTCTTTTTGGAGGAGGACTTGATCGTTGTTAGATGATATGCGTCGATACAGAATGCAGTCGTCTGCGAATAGGCGAATTGACGATGATATGTTGCAAGGAAGGTCGTTAATAAATACCAAAAAAAGAAGAGGGCCGAGCACAGAGCCCTGAGGAACACCCGAAATGACATTTGTAGCTGAAGAATGGTAGTTGTCTATTACAGTGCGTTGCGAACGGTTAGAGAGGAAACAGTGGATCCACGATAAAACCAGCGGGTCAAGATGAAGGCTCGAAAGTTTGGCCATGAGGCGGCGATGGGGTACGCAGTCAAATGCTTTAGAAAAGTCCAGATAAATTACGTCAGTTTGAAAGCCGGAGTCGAGATTAAGGTGAAGGTCTGTTGTGAATTCGAATAGCTGTGTTTCGCATGAAAGGCCTCGACGGAAACCGTGCTGATTCGGAAAGAAAAAAGAATTGGTGTCAAGGTGTGATGCAATGGCTGAATACAGTACATGTTCTAGCAGTTTGCAAGAGATGCACGTCAAAGAAATGGGGCGGTAATTCGAAGTGTCAGAACGGCTGCCAGATTTGTGTACAGGGTTACGGTGCTTTTTTTTTAGTCATTTGGAATTGATGTTGTGGCGATAGACTGATTGAAAATTATCTGTAGAATCAAACTGGAAACCAGTTTGGTACCTTTTAGAATTTTAGGCGATATGTTGTCAGGGCCTGGACTGCTACAGATCTTAAGGTTATCTATTAGTTTCGCTATGCCTTCAGATGTGATTGTGACCGGCTGCATTTCGGAGTAGTTAAAACACGGTTGGAACGGAACGTCGGAAGTGGCGATTCAGGCTATGAGGGACGCCGTAGTGAAGGGCTCCGCAAATTTCGACCGCCTGGGGTTCCTCAACGTGCACTGACATCGCACAGTACACGGGCCTCTAGAATTTCGCCTCCATCGAAATTCGACAGCCGCGGCCGGGATCGAACCCGCGTCTCTCGGGTCAGCAGCCGAGCGCCATAACCACCGAGGCACCGCGGCGGCAATCTGCCTGTTCCCGCCTAACCCACACAGCCTGTCTTCTCACCGGTGACCAGCAGCAGGTGCGAGATGTCGGCCTCGGCCAGGATGGGGCGCACCCTGTGGAGGAAGATCTCGAGGCTGCGGCCGGGGCCGCTCTTGGGGTTCACGATGACCAGGTAGTGCCGCTGCGCAGGAAGCCCCTGGGGGATCATCGCCGCCCCATCTGTGTATATACAGAGAAAAAGAAGATGGGGAACGTTAAATATCCTCAGGTGGTCGAAATTATTCCGGAGCCCTCCACTACGGCACCTCTTCTTCCTTTCTACTTTCACTCCCTCCTTTATCCCTTCCCATACGGCGCGGTTCAGGTGTCCGCCGCTATGAGACAGATACTGCGCCATTTCCTTTCCCCAAAAACCAATTATTATTTGTTATTATTAACGTTATTGTGATATGTGAACGCCAGTCTGAGCAGAGGCTGGGAAGCATAAGTACTACGTACGCCACGTCTGGTGACCAGCACAGGACGAAACGATACCAGCAGTAAATGAAAACGTTTATACGCGGAACAGCGTATATGGGCTTTCCAAAAAGACGAATAACACACACAAAAAAAGCGATGTAGGCAAAATTTGTGGGGCCACAGTGCCGACGGTAACTGCGTCTTCGAAATTCTAAAAACGTATATGGATATTACGTACGTAAGGCTACACGCCTCTCAGTAATTAAGCAGCCCAACGGTAATAGCTAACTATTGGATATTAGTTAACCAGCCTGCTAGTTAGCACTTCTTCGCTGTACTGTGATGTGCTGCACCGCCGATAACACTATGGCGAAAAAAGCTCTCTTCTAACTCAAAAAGCGTATTTTAAAAGAATTGCGTAAAGTCTTAGGCGAAACACCCTCTACAGAGCTCAACGTTAATTGACCAATAACAATAAAGGGGTGTTGATCACCTAGCTCGGTTAGAGCGATACCCTCTGAAACGGGTGGTTCAAGGCCGGCTGCATAAATAGCGGCCAACACGCTACTAGACGCTAGACGAGCTTCCCCTCCTACGGCGAGAGAAAAAGACGCCTACGCGCGGGGCGACGTCAAAAACTAGACGCGCGACGCGTAACCATAAAAACGACGCCCTTCTAACCATTTACACGAACAAAGTGCGAGCCTCGCTATGCAATCAGCCGCGGCGGCAGCAGCAGCAGCAAAATCTTCATACAGGCCTATTTGGCAGTCAAGAGGAAAGAAAAGCTATCCGGCCGCCACGCTCCGTCGCGTATGCAGGTTTTACCGAGCGAGGTGAAGGAAGGGAAGACGAGGGAAAACCTATACTGCCGCTCTCCCAGAGATCGCCATCCGGCCCGTATGCAATTCCAAATAAAAAGACCAAAGACCACGCAGTCGGCGACTCGAAGCACACCGTGGGCCTGTTTTTTGCACCGACCAACGGATTGATTTATCGGGCCGAAAACCAACAGCGGAGAGAAATATCGACCCCGCAGCACCCTGCGTCCGCCCTGCGCAAGGAATTAACAACTGAGGCGGTACACTTAAGCTCCGCCTTAAGGGCGTGACGCGATAGCGTTAATGGGTACCCCCGACGGCCTAGGGTCCTCTCTGCATATCACTTCGCAAACACGACCACTGTTCTTTTATTATGTGCGTTTCTTTCTTTATTTTCGTTCTATTTTATTTATGCTGTATACACCAACGCGGAATTGCGTAGCCATGTCACCATCGTTGCCCTGTGTGATCGTTGTGGATGTATTTGAATTACACGCGCGAGGCCATGTGGTTGTGACGTCACGACCCTCTAGACCAATACAGATTTACTCGACATGACAACGGCAACGCTGCGGATGAACGCAACGCTGCCGCGATAAAATTTAGCGCGCGCGTTTAGTGCACAAGGCGGTCGCACAGGCTCGCATAACGTAGTGGAAACTAAACGATATCAGCAGCCTCCGAAAGCCGTTCCCGCACCAATGTTATGAGACCGCGCGGACATCAGGTGAGATGGTACATGTCGCCCTCTATCCTATCAACTAAAATCAACAACGAAATGTAAATTACCTCAGTTACATCGAAATTCACATCGAAAATTTAGAGCTGGTCGCATTCATAACCTGTTGGACAGGCCGGAATTTTCGCAGCCCACCCACGTTCTGATTACGCACACAAGGAAACCGGTTACTGTCGCCGCATACGTTTTACGTCACCGTGACGCGGTTGCTGCGCGCGTCGTCCGGTTTCACAACGGCGCAGAGCAACCGGTGAGACAGATAACTGTTCCCCTTTCATTCTCGCCTAGCGAAATCGAACAGACTTAATAAGCATCAGCTCATTCATGCCAAGCAAGTGTTTCTCGCCGACAGTCACCATCTTGCCAGAACAATTATTCTGGATCAGTTCCAACTTTAGGGCCAGACATATATAGGGACACGTACGAGAAACGAGAGTTACACAAAACGGAGTAGTCGACCAATACAATCTGCCTCCAGCCTTCGAAATATAATAAGCGCGCTAAGTGCATTAATTAGGAGATCGGGGGGCGGGACTGCCCACTCATTGTGTGCCCACTGGCCGTACGCATAGCCACATTAAACTATGTGCAAAAGCAGCTTTCGTGCAGGACGCACCGCTATAGTTTGTTTATATATATATATATATATATATATATATATATATATATATATATATATATATATATATATATATACATTACAAGTCGTACATCGGAGGTTAGATTATGTTGTTGCGTTGTGTGTTGGGTTTTATGGCACATAGGCAGCTAAGGCCATCATGCGCCAAACTCAAGGTGTAGAATTGGCTTTCGGTAGAATGTTTACGAATATCAAAAAAATGCCGATGGCGTAGATGACCTAAAAACATTGTGCTGCCTAGTAAAAGAAGAGAAGAAATTTGGAAATCACTAATGGTAAAAGCCTTAAAGAAGGTCAGGCAGCCTTAGCGGCTATCCTTGGCTAGGCAAAGATCCTGAGGCTCCCAACCAATCAAATAAAAAGCCTCAGCCTACTTCCCAGGAATGAGAAAGTGGCTGAGGTGTATCATGTAATAAAGGGAACCAGTGGTTCAAAAATTACAGTTTTTCGAGGACGCCCGCTGCTTTTAAAAAGCTAAAAACGGAGGGTATGTTAACAATGGCATTATCAGCTAAGAGCAATGTTGGGTGAAAAGGAATGTATTCATGATAAAATTGAGTGAAGTACTTTTTTCTTAGTTTTTCTAGTTTCACACATGAGAATAAAATGTGGTTAACAGTAAGTTCTTCTCCGCATTCCTCGCAACCAGGTTTATCTTGTTTTGTTAGCAGGAAGTTGTGCGTGAGGTGCGTGTGGCCTATTCGCAGACGGCATAAAACCACTTCTTTAAAACGTTCCTGGTGCACACATGACTTAAATTCACCCAAAACTGGTTTTACAAAGTGCAGTTTATTATTCACTTCGCTGTTCCAACGCGACTGCCATTTTTGTCTTAATTTCTGTTGAACTAATTTCATGCAGTCATTAAAGGGTATATCTACTTTTTTTATTTCCTTGCCCCGAGCTTGAGCGGCACACAAATCTGCTCTCTCATTTCCTTTTATTCCGACGTGGCTCGGGACCCAGCAGAGTTTAATGTTTTGTCCTCGACCTTTTGCTGTTACAATGTTGTGTATGATGTCCCCAAGTATGGGAGTGGTTGCGTTTCTAGAGTGGAGGGCTGTAAGTACACTTAGAGTCTGTGTAAATAATTGTGTTTTTGAGGTTCTCGTTTAGTATTTTTTTTGTTGCCACACATACTGCGTAACATTCTGCGCTGAAGATGGATGCGCACTGTGGAAGTCGCATTGCTGTCTCCGAATTTCCTCGCACCACCGCGCTTCCTACGTAAACATTCGTTTTTGAACCGTCAGTGTAAAAGTCCGTAAAACTACTGTATTTTTCTTCGAGTGCAAGGAATTCCTGTACTATATGTTGTTTTGGAGTTTTTTTTTTGGAACTGCGTAAGGGTAAAATCCCAGATTGCCGGAAAATTGTGCCATGGAGGCAGTGGAGCGCGTCTTCGAGCAATGGCAGGTAATGTGTCCAGTACTCCGAGGTTTTGACACATCTCTTCAAAACGCAGGAGGAGTGGCCTGATAGCTTGTGGTTTGTTGTTAAAAAGTGTTCTTGATGGGCACTTTGTGACTATGGGGCAACATAGGTGTTTGGGAAGCGAACGGATTTTTAAAACGTACGAGCACGTGAGCATGGTTCTTCGGTCCTCGAGTGACGGTTCGTTGGTTTCTACATAAAGACTGTTAATGGGTGATGTCCTGTAAGCACCAGTGGAGAGACGCAAACCCAAGTTATGCACTGTATCTAGTCGTTTAAGGTATGATGGTCTCGCTGACCCATACACTATACATCCATAATCAAGGGTAGAGCGTACTACAGAGCGGTATGGATGGATGGATGGAAAAACTTTATTTTCGTCAGAGAGCATGTGTGGACGATTCCGTGTCAGATGGCCATCAACCCATGGCTGACGGCGACCTGGGTGGCCCACTCCACGGCCCTGGTCTGGATGACCGGGTCTGAGCTGGCCAACACGGCCTCCCACTGCTCGAGGGAAGGATCACGCATAATGTCCGCCGGTGGCGGTGCTATGCTACAGCTCTATAATATGTGGTCATAGGTTGCCAATTCGTGACACCATTTGCACTCCGGCTGAATGTCCGGGTAGATTTTGCTCAATACGTATGGGTTGAAGAAACATCTAGTCTGCAATCGTCGCCAGACGCATTCCTGCGCCTTCACCAATTGCTTGTCCGGTTTGCAATGGGCCAGCTTCGTACCACGTCAGCAGCGGGTCCGGACGGGGTTACTAATAAAATGCTGCGGAACCTGGATTTCAAGTCAGTGGGGGCACTCATGAATTTGATGAATAAATATTGGGCGGCCGGGAGATTCCGCCAGAGTGGAAACATGCTAGGATTACATTTATTCCTAAACCAGGGAAGAAGCTCTGCATTGAGAATCTGCGTCCCATCTCGCTAACGTCGTGCTTGGCCAAATTGATGGAGCATGTGGTCTTGAACAGGCTTCAGGGCTATGTAGAGGACAATGAGTTGATACCTGAAACAATGATTGGCTTCAGGGCTAATTTATCGACGCAGGACGTCATGTTACAGCTTAAAAAAGACGTGGTTGATCCTGGGTACGGCACGGGCACCAAGGCTATCTTGGGGCTCGACCTCACTAAGGCCTTTGACAATGTTACCCATGAGGCAATATTGAGGAACCTATCAGACATAGGACCGGGGGTAGAACCTTCCGGTACATCAAATCGTTTCTGGAGGGTAGGACTGCGGAGATTGTAGTCGGAGAAATGAAATCGGATCCCTTCCCATTGGGGGGCAGGGGGACACCGCAAGGGTCGGTATTATCGCCCTTCCTATTTAATCTCGCCTTGATCAAGATACCACCCAGGCTGCAAGGGATATCGGGACTTAAACATACATTTTATGCGGATGACATTACTCTATGGGTAACAAGAGGCAGTGACGCACAGTTGGAAGAAACTCTACAACAGGCGGTGGATATTGTGGAGGAGCTAGCAGGGGAAGCAGGACTCTCGTGTTCTCAGCCCAAGTCCGAGCTTTTTGTTCTGAGGGATAAACCAAGAGGGATACATGCGAGGCACTATACGCCGCCACCACCTTTAGAGGTGAAAGTGGGGGAGTACCGGTCGCTGAGGTCCAAACGATCAGGATCCTGGGTATGTATCTGCAGACTAACAGGAAGAATAGCGAGTCCTTGCAAAGGCTTAAAAATACGGTCAATGCTACCGTGCGGCTAATCAGGAGAATCGCCAATCGTAAGAGAGGTGTTAAGGAAAAATACTTGTGTAAGCTAGTGCAGGCATTTGTGCTCAGTAGAATAGTGTATGTGACGCCTTATTTGAAGTTGGACGCGGCGGAAAAAGGAAAGGTGGAGGCTATGATTAGGCAGGCGTATAAAGCGGCCCTTGGGTTGCCTCAAAATGCGTCTACCGAAAGGCTGCTGCGATTAGGGGTGCACAACACCCTAGAAGAACTACGGGAGGCACACTTGGTGATGCAGCTCGGTAGGCTTTCAAAAACAAAAGCAGGAAGGGACATATTGGAAAGGATCCGCATTGGAGTTGACGTTCCAGCCGGTGACACGAAAATTCAGATGAGGCGGAAATGCACAAGGGCTTGTACATAAAACCTTTGCCCAAGAACATGCATCCAATACATCATGAGGACCACAGGAAGGCAAGAGCCAAAGCTTTACATGCTAAGTACGGGAAGTACAACGGGGCAGTCTATGTAGATGTCGCCGATTATAAGGACAAGGATGCATTTGCAATTGCGGTGGTGGACGGGCGAGGACGCTTGATCGCCTCTGGATCAGTCAAAACCCGCTCCCCAGAAACTGCTGAGGAAGCGGCGATAGCACTAGCTATGACTAGTAGTAATGCTAACCTGATCTTCAGCGATTCAAAAACAGCCATCCGAAATTTGGCGAGGGGCAGAATATCTGTCACAGCGGCGCGGTTGCTGAATCGGGCCACGGAGCGAGGGATTACGGAGACGGAAATTGTCTGGGTACCTGCACACTCTGGGAACCCTGGGAACGAGACGGCTCACATGAATGCTCGAGGTTTCGTCAGCCGAGTAGGTGAGCTGGACGTCCCGGGAAGGTCCACGAGAGATGGGCTGGTATCCTTTCATGACATTACTAATCATTTCAGACTTGAGCGGAGGATTTACCCACCCCCGGTAAATTTTTGGAAGGCATGTCCTGTCGGCACCCCAATGTTTTCGTGACAGTACTTTGAGTATGTTGAGGGATCGGGAGGCTTTCTTTTTCAGTGCATTTATATGAGGCAGGAAAGTGAGCTTTTTGTCAAAGGTTACGCCTAGGAATTTGTGCTCATTTTTCACCGGTAGCTGTGTTTTGTTCAGGTGTATAAATGGGTCAGCCTGTAAGCCTCGCTTAATAGAGAAAAGAATGGCCACGGTTTTCTGTGTGGAAAACCGGAAACCGTTCTCGTCTGCCCAGGTCACCAGTTTATCCATTGTCAGCTGTATTTGTCTCTCGCATGTTACCAGGTTTGAGGATGTGCAGGCTATTTGCAGATCGTCAACATAGACGGAATACATAATGGCCTTCGGTATTACTTTGGCTATGGAATTTACTTTTATAACAAACAATGTCGTGCTCAAAATACACCCCTGAGGAACCCCGTTCTCTTGAACGAAGCCCCTGGACACGGTTGATCCTAGGCGCACTTGAAATGAGCGGTCGGAAAGGAAGTCCTTCAGGCAGTTCAACATCCTGCCACGGATGCCAAGATCTGCTAAGTCACGAAGGATGCCGAACCTCCAGGTGGTGTCGTATGCTTTCTCGAGGTCAAAAAAGACGGCAAGACAGTGCTGTCTGTGTATAAAAGCCTCTCGGACAGTATTTTCCAGGCGAGTTAAGTGGTCTGTTGTTGAGCATGCTTTCTTAAAACCGCACTGATGGATGTCAATAAGCTCAAGAGATTCAATCAGAAAAGTTAGTCTTTTATTCAGCACACTTTCGAATGATTTGGCAAGGCAGCTGGTAAGGGCTATCGGCCTGTAACTAGTAGGGGATGTTGGTTGTTTTCCAGATTTCAGGAATGGTACAATAACTGCTTTCTTCCAGGCTTTCGGCAATCTTCCGAGCACCCACACTTGGTTAAAAAACTTCAAGAGCGCCTCCACAGATGGCTGGGAAAGATGTGCTAGCATTTCGTAATGTATATTGTCAGGGCCAGGTGCTGTCTTTTTTCCGGCCCAGAGAACTTCGTTTATTTCTTGGAGTGTTATTAAACCATTGTACGGTTCTTTTGTGCAGCCCGTTGTTGGAAGTCTATGTTTCTCCACTGCATGTTTATGCTTTAAAAATGTTTCTGTGTAGTGTGAAGAACTAGAAATGTTTGAGAAATGTTCTCCCAAGATGTTTGCCTGTTCCTCTATATTTGTCTGTGTACCTGGAGCTGTTAAGAAAGGAATTGTGTAAGGAGAAAAGCTTCCGTTAAACTTGTGGACTTGTTCCCACATTTTTTTGGACGTAACTGAACTATTTATGCATGATACGTAGCTTCTCCATGATGTTCTTTCGGCATTTCGGCGGATGTACCGAGCTTTTGCTCTCGTCTTTTTAAAGTTGATGAGGTTATCTTGAGTTGGGTATCTTCGAAAAACTCCCCAAGCTTTATTTTGCTTCTTTTTTGCTTCCCGGCATTCCTGCGTGTACCATACCTTGTTGTTTTGTCGTACTATTCCTGACGATTGCGGAATAGCTTGGCACGCAGCATCAATAATGCAGCTTGTAAAAATTTCATTCAGTTCGTCAACGTTAAGACTGTTTGAAAATAATTTCTCCAGGCTAGCCTTTTCTCTAAATAGTTGCCAGTCGGCTAGGTGTAGTTTCCAACGGCGTGGTTTACTAGGGATGACTGATGGTGGCGATGAAAAGTTAATCACTACCGGAAGATGATCGCTTCCGTACGGGTTATCGAGAACATCCCACTTAAAATCGGTAAAAACGGAAGAAGAGCTAAAAGATAAATCTATGCAACTCATTTTTCCTGAGGCTGGAGAGCAATATGTGGGTTTGCCTGTATTGAGTAGGCAAACATTATTGCACAGAATAAAATCTTCTAATATACGGCCCCTAGTGTCTGTCTGTTCACTCCCCCCAGAAAGGGGAGTGTGCATTAAAATCCCCAACTACCAGATATGGCTCTGGTAGCTGATTAAAAAGTGATTCTAGGTCATGAAGTGTTACTGTGAGGTGTGGCTGAAGGTATACTGAACATATGGTAATTGTTTTAAAGCTAATGACGGTGACTGCAATGGCTTCATAATTCGTCTGCAGCTGGATTTCACGTGTTGCAACACCGCTCTTAACAACGACAGCAACACCTCCAGAGAGCCTATCTGCCTGCTCACGGTCACGGCGAAAGACTTTATAATTCTTAAAAATATTTTTTTGTAAAGGTCCCAAATTGGTCTCCTGAAGGCACAGTGCTACAGGAGACATAGAGCGTAGGAGATCTGTTGCATCGCTGTAGTTATTTAAAATTCCACGGCAGTTCCAGTGGATAAGGAACGCCATGATTATTTTAAGGAGGAGTGTTTTGAGACCTCAGGTCCCTCCTTGTTGAGGGCCTGTTATCGTGGTTTTTTCTTTTTTCCGGTCAAGAGAGCCCCGTCGCCGTTGCGACCGAGGCGAGCTTTGACTTGTATCCATCGCCTCCATGGAGGCGCTGGAGTTCCGCGGGGAACCCGCGGGCAGGGGGGTGGTAGACTTCTCCCGAACGGGGGAAGCCTTGCGGGCTGCCGACTTGGAGGACGGCCGGCCCGTTGTTGGGGGTGGCATAGCAGCTCTCGCTGCATCTGCCAGGGGCGCGGATGGCCCTGCCTCAGCCTCACTAGGTGTGAACTGGGCAGGTGCCTGAGACCGGTGTGATGCGCCGCGCCCGCGCACCACATCGGCGAAGTTTGTGTGGGGTGTTAAGGAGAAAGTGCCTTGCGACATTGCATAACGCTTTCTTGCCTCTTTAAAAGTGATATTATCTTTTGTCTTTATTGTAATGATTTCCTTTTCTTTTTTCCAGGCAGGACAAGACCTTGAGTAAGCAGCGTGCTCGCCTTCGCAGTTTGCACAGCGTGGCGCGGCGTCGCAGCCGTCTGATTGGTGGTCATTGGAGGCACATTTAGCACAGGTGTTGCGGCCGCGGCAGCTCTGGGAGCCGTGACCGAACTTCTGGCATTTGAAACAGCGTCTAGGGTTGGGGATATAAGGGCGAACGGAGATTTTTGCATAGCCTACCTCGATTGACTCGGGTAGGGTGCATGAGGCAAACGTCAGGACCAGGTGTTTTGTCGGAATCTCTTTGTTGTCTTTGCGGATTGTAATTCTGTGGACGTTGGTAACATTCTGAGGGTTCAGTCCTTCAAGCATCTCTTCCTCTGTTAGGTGCAGGAAATCATTATCTGAGATGACACCACGTACTGTGTTCAATGATCTGTGCGGTGTAACAGAGACAGGAATATCGCCAAAAGTTTCAATGTTTGCAAGCTTTGAAATCTGAGTTATGTCGAGCAGTTCGAGGAGGAGGTCACCACAAGCCAACTTTGTGACTTTGTACTGAGGGCCCAGGGATTCTGTAAGAACTCTTGAAACAAGGAACGGGGATATTTGTCTGGCTGGCTTTTCTGTTTCTTTACTGTGGACGATGTGGTACTTCGGAAAAGTTGTCTTCTTTTTGCTGAAAAACTGTGTTGTGACATCGGTCCGTCCTCTTTTCAGAGGGCGATCATTATTAAGCAGGGAGGAAGCCATAAAAAATTTTGTTCTTCGGCCTTGGTGCCAGCCGCCCACCATGGAGCCCAACTAGGGGACAGGACAGGAACTTGAAAACAAGTCCTGCCCACGCCAGCTGTACACCATTGCTATAACCGAATATGACGAAACCCAGGATAGTTCGCCACACAGGGTTAACCCTAGCCGCCAGGAAAAAGGAAAAAACCAAGGAAGGAGGAGGAGACAGGAGAGTTGTAAGAAAGATGATAGGAAAGTAAAAGATGGAGGGGAGGATAAGGAAAAGACGACTGCCGATTTCCCCCGGTCGGGTCAGGCCGGAGGTGCCGTCTACAGGAAGCTGGGGCCAAAGTGGTGTGTTGCCTCCGCCGAGGGGCCTTAAGGGTCCAAACGCTCGGCATCGGCTCAACCACCAGGATCCCCTTTTCCCCGGACACGGCGATGCCACGCACGGCGAGGCGCGGGTGCTCGGGTCCGTGGTGATGCACAGTTCACCATCATCCCCTTGCGGGGATGTCCCTGCGGATGCTCGGGAACCCGCGGTGTCGCCACTCACCGTCGCGACGCCTGCAAGCTGCAGGCGCCCCCCTGCGGGGAGGAGGTTAGATTATAAAATTACGGTGACGATCATGCATTTTTATGCCGCAAGGGCATCTGTGGCCAAAGAGCGCCATGGCACAAGGTTTTTTTTTTCGCCTAATCAAGGTGACTTAACAGACCCCATTTCCCAAGCAACTTCACCCCAAAAAAGCCGAACACAAGGCCAGCGCTTGCACCCATAGCGTCACCGGTGGGTGCCCAGCGGCACTGTAGGATCGAATCCCGCACCTCCCGCTCTCCAGGTGGATGTTCAAACTAATACAGGCCATCACTGCGGTGCAGACCATAATTTTTTTTTTCAAAATAAGTTTCTTTAGTCGCTCGTCTGCAAGGTTGGAAGATGGAAGAGCCGTTATCAGGGCCCAATACTCCCCCAATGTGCCATTTTTTTTACCTCCCAACGCAGGCAGGAAGCGTCGGCATATCATGGCGGCGCACACGTTTTTCCGATTTCCTGACGCGTGTTACAAAACGAAATGCCACAAGGAAGCTGAATATATCCCGGAAGTGCTTCGCCGATTTCTGCCGAACCGATGTGAGGCTTTCTTTAAAGCCTCCGCTGTTTCCCGTTTCCAGTGAGCTGTAACACCTCTAAATGAATATTTAGCACCTCCAGGTACACGGGACAGGCTTCGCATGCATGAAACTTTCAAAAAAATGGCAAGTCGTCAAGGCAGATGTAAAGCATCAAATGCATTTCATTAATCGGTGCCTCATAGATGGCGGTAGCTAGCTGCACTCCTCTATATTGAGAAGCCTCCGCCATCAGCCTTAGCTGGAAAGTGCTATCAGCTTCCGTCGCCTAGTGTGCAATACACGTTTCATACACCAGGTGCAACGCTGTGAAAGGTACGCAATTAGTCAGCATTAAAAAAAAATAAAGGGAGGCGTGTTATTCTGCGCTTTCATTGCGGCCGAGCGGTCCAAGACACGAGAAAGCGACAGCGTGTCGTCAGCGCTAACAGCGCGCGTTTAATCAAGCTCGTGACAACTGCGTCATGCCCACCGCGGTGGCTCAGTGGATATGGCGCTCGACTGCCGACCCGAAAGATGCCCGTCCGGATCCCGGCCGCGGCGGTCGCATTTCGATGGAGGTGATCGAAATTCTAAAGGCCCATGTACTGTGCGATGTCAGTGCACGTTAAAGATCGCCAGGTGGTAGAAATTTCCGGAGCCCTCCACTACGGCGTCCCTCATAGCCTGAGTCGCCTTGGGACATCAAACCCCCATAGACCATACCATAAACCAAATGTGTCATGTAATAGACACACAGGGCAAAGAATTTATTGCTTATCGCTCACCACAAGGAGCTCACTACCATTTGATCGCGGATGTATAGGCAGCACAAACAAGAGCGCTATATCTTTGACAGCGTTGCTCCCGGTGTATGAAACTGCGTATAGTGTCCCGTAGTGTGCTCTGAGCGCACTACACGCAGCGAAGGTGGCAACGTTCTGAGGGACTTTCGCCTCGGCCAAGCAGCGCGTGCTGGCTCCATCTCCCTTTTTTCAAGACGTGTGCTTCCCTTCTTTCATATCCTGGCCGCGGCGGTCGCATTTCTATGGAGGCGGAATTCTAGAGGCCCGTGTACTGTGCGCTGTCAGTGCACGTTAAAGAGCCCCAGGTGGTCGAAATTTCCGGAGCCCTCCACTACGTCGTCTCTCATAGCTTGAGTTGCTTTGGGACGTTAAACCCCCATGAACCAAACCTTCTTTCACGGCGCGGTTTAGGTTTGGTTTATGGTTTATAGGGGGTTTTACGTCCCAAAGCGACTCAGGCTATGAGAGACGCCGTAGTGAATTGCTCCGGAAATTTCGACCACCTGGGGTTCTTTAACGTGCACTGACATCGCACAGTACACGGGCCTCTAGAATTTCGCCTCCATCGAAATTCTACCGCCGTGGCCGGGATCGAACCCGCGTCTTTTGGGCCAGCAGCCTAGCGCCATAACCACTCTGCCACCGCGGCGGCTTCGGCGCGGTTTAGGTGTCCTCCCAGAAGTATCAAGCAGTTACACAGTACGCATGTCTTTTTCTGAAAACTAATTTTTCGCGGTGCGACATGAATGAATGAGAGACGATGACGATCAATTTTCGATCAATCATCAATAAATCACGCAGCATGAGAGTAGGCCGCGGTGGCCGAAAAAGGTTTTAGAGCAAGGCGAAATCGGCATTTTGCGCATTCGCGTTCACACACTACGCCCCTCAAGACAAAAGAATAGAAAGCGACACAGCGGGAGCGGAAACAGCATGAATAGCAATATCTCGTACTCTACTCTATATAAAATCGGACCATCAAAAAGCACGCCGAAGCATAAATCCCCGTAACGAGGGACGTACGGCAATATTCAAACTACACGCCGAAGCATTACCCGTCAAAACCTGGCTACAGGGACAATCTTATTTTCTTTTTGCAACTGTTAACTGCTGTATGTGCGATGTACCAGAAACGATCGAGCACTGCTTTATCAACTGTAAAATGTTGCTTTGGTAAGTGTTAAATACGAACTTAAAGAAAGACTACGTTTTAAATCCCCATAGCCTTAACAAGTCTTACTGCAATTCAACATGATCGTGAACTGTACGATAAGATATTTCTCCTTAAACTGGACAGCTTGTGGAAAACGTGTATGTTCAATCCAAATGCCGACCCTGTTGTTGCTCCTAAAACACATTTCAATCGGACGGTGCTCCCGCTGAAGAACATTTTTGACCAAAACGCACTAACAACCGGACTGATATGCAACGCTGATGTGCCATGTTTCCTTCCCCTGGCCTCTTTTCAGTTGCTTAAGTTAGGCGTAAGCATTTATTTGATCTTTTGTTACGTCAATGCTACGTAGCTACTTAAGGGCTGCTTTGTAATTAATCTCTGTATGCAGCCAGTTACTGCAGCCCATAAAGGCCTGCAATAAATACTATGTTTGAAGAAAAAAGCCGCAATGGCCCAGTGGTCAAGGTACCGGCTAACAAAGCTGATTTCTGCTGGCCCTTATAAAAATGGACTACAGACAGTCTATAGACTTCCCATAGATATTTATTTGTCATTCACAGTCTATAGAGTGACTAAAGATTAAGGTCTATTAAAAGTGTACGGCCATGATATCTATAGATTGTCTATAGACTGTCTATAGGATTTGTATTGCCTCTAGATAATTTATAGATACTGTGGCGGTGGTAGTGGTTTTATTAAAAATAATAGTAAAAAGGAAGGAAAAGATTTTTGCTAGCCCCGGCATCTAGCCATCGATACTGAAGCACCTGAGCTGGGGCAGCGGAAATATAAGGACAGCAGGCAGAATGAAGAAATGAAATGAAAGAGGTGAGGGGACAGGAATAGAGGACAGGGGGAGAAGTAATATCGTACAAAACTATTTACACAATAAGAAATGTGTCCAGGTTGTGCGCACACACCACACATTTCATAAACAAAACACCTTGTACAGATATTTAGCCACTGTTTCATTATGATTGCATGTCTTTATTTCCCGACCGTTCCATGAGCTTGTCGCCATACCGTTCATAAAAATGCCAAGTTATAATTTTGTTTGTCTCTGTATATTTCTGTATTTTTTTTTTCTGTACATTTGTTTCTGGACTGTGTTGCTTCGTTGCCGTCAATGCCAGGGGGACCAAGATTTTCTTTTCAAGCCGTAAAGGAACGGCTTTTCTTCTTGGCCCCTTTCACAACTGTGTACGTCATGTTGTGAAGAACAAATAAAAATGAATGATTGATTGACTTGATGATTGATTTTAGAGGAATTAAAACACACTCGCGCACAGCACTGTGTAGGTTACAACTGGAGTTGGGCGTCCAGTTATTAATCGTTCAAGGTAGAACTCGCGGAGCGTTCGGTCACTGCGTGTAACTACCTGACGGAGAACAGACGGGGACGTCAAGCCCGTGTGTTCGAGGAATGCACAGAGACTCACCAAAGTTCGCTCACGAGTGCGCGCACTGCCCTGCGGCCCACATTAGCGTCTTGATGGAGTCTGGTAGTATGCCCTGCGCCCTATAGGCCGCGAGCATATCGCGACGAGCATCGCCGAACGCGGAGCAGCGAAGGAGCAGATGTTCTAGTGTTTCCACTTGCACCGCATCCGTCACCATCCACATCACTCGTCGCGATTCCGTGACGCACCCGTCGCTTCCCCTCTTTCCTTTTTCTTACGAAACTTTTTTTCTTACGAAAAAAAATTGAAAATTGGTTTTTGGCGAAAGGAAATGGCTCAGTATCTGTCCCGCATATCTGCGTACACCTGAACCGCGCCGTAAGGGAAGGGATAAAGGAAGGAGGGAAAGAAGAAAGAGGTGCCATAGTGGAGGATTACAGAATAATTTCGGCCACCTGGGGATCTTTAACATGCACTGACATCTCACAGCTCACGGGCGCCATTAGCGTTTCGCCTCCATCAAAACGGAGACACCGCGGTCGGGTTCGAACCTTTCTCTTCATCGGTTTCGGCGCAGCTTCACGCGCCACGTGCTGAAGGTCGCTAAATGTCAAAGCCACAGAGTCGGCGAAACTCGTGGAACACGGAAGTAAAGCATTCGATGTAGGAAATTGGTTTTTCAGGAAAGTAAATGGCGCATAACTGTCTCACTTATCACGGTGGACACCCGAACTGCGTCTTAAGGGGAGTACTAAGGTAGGAAGTGACAGAAGAAAGGAAGAAAGGTGCCGTAACGAAAAAAAAATTGAAAATTGGTTTTTGGGGAAAGGTAATGGCTCAGTATCTGTCTCACATATCTGCGGACACCTGAACCGCGCCGTAAGGGAAGGGATAAAGGATAAAGGAAGGAGGGAAAGAAGAAAGAGGTGTCGTAGTGGAGGGCTCCGGAATAATTTAGGCCACCTGGGGATCTTTAACGAGCACTGACATCGCACAGCACACAGGCGTATTAGTGTTTCGCCTCCATCAAAACCAATTTTTACGTTGGCGCCAGTGTGCTGTGCTCGTCAGTGCACGTTAAAGACCCCAAGTAGTCGAAATTATTTCGGGGCCCCACTACGGTACTTCTTTCTTCCTTTCGTCTTTCACTCCCTCCTTTATCTCTTTCCTTACGGCGCGGTTCATGTGTACGCCGATATGTGAGACCGATACTGCTCCATTTCCTTTCCCCCAAAACCAATTTTCCAATATTTTTTAAGAACCCTCCGTGGTGGCTGAGTGGTTAGGGCGCTCGGTTACTGATCCGGAGTAGTAGTAGTGTAGTAGTGTATTAACATATTAACAAAAAGGAAGGATAAGATCCTTGCTAGCCCCGCCGATACTCAACTACCTGAGCTGGGGTAGCGAAAATAAAGGATAGTAGGCAGAACGGAGAAATGAAATGAACGAGATGATGGGACAGGAAGAGAGGATAGGTGTAGAGGTAAAATACACAAACTATACGCACAGTACGAAAGGTGTACAGGTTGCGCGCGTGAGTAGTTCTTGATGGAGCATAGGAGTACCGGGGTTCGAACCCGGAAAGGTTTGAGGAAAGGAAATGGCGAAGTAACTGTCTCACTTATCTAAAATTAGTTTTTGAAAGAAGAAAATTGGACGGGGGACACAAGCTCCGCCTAGGGGGTAAGACGCGATAGCGTAACGGGTTAATTCGCATTTATGCAGAAGGTCATTCCCTACATTCACAGATCCCTGGGTGTCCTCAGTCGTAGTTCGTCGTGCTTGCTAAGCATATATAGAGTGACGTGTGCAACTTATGCGCGAAGAAGCGGGCCACTGCGGCCCACATCCTGTGGAACTGTGAACTTTGCGATTACAACGATCCCGCCGCAGTTTGAAGATGCAGCGCGGAGTGGAGACTACGACACCCAACTTCAGGCCGTCCAGCAGGTCGCGGCGGCCCTCGATAGACAGCGACCAGGGAACTCAGCGGGGGAGGACGCAAGCCTTACGCTACCAGCGGATAGTACCCGGATGCAGTCTTAAAGACGCTGTCCTGACGTCCTCCTGGCCGCGTCGCGGTAGCTCGGCACCCATGTTAGGGTAGCCATACCAACTGCAGGATCTCAATGAAGTTGATTCTTTCTCTCGGCACATCGTTCTCGACAAACCCCATGCCACGACCGCCAACATAGCTTCCGCGCCGAACGAATGGGCAGCAAGCCGCAAGCTTCGTGAACGCGCCTTGGATGTGCGCTGCGTTGTTCGCCGCTCACCGCGTGATTCCTGCGTCCCCGCACTGCCCCACTCTGCCCGAACGAAACGAGCGGCACGCGCTGCCGTCGCGCGATATCTGTGTTGGGGCAGTGGCGTACATTGCGAGGGGGTGGTTTTATTGGGCGCCGCCTGATGGTGCTACGTGCGCGCCAAGCGAAGAAGAAAAGTAGCGGAAATGTACTTTGCTACTCGCTTAACTGCGACATCTGTAATTTCCATGATCATAATTACTAATATACACCACAGTACATGTCTAATAATTTGTTTTTGGGGAAAGGAAACGGTTCAGTATGTCTCATATATCGGTGGACACCTGAACCACGCCGTAATGGAAGGGATAAAAGAGTGAGCGAAAGAAGAAAGGAAGCGAGAGGTGCGCAGTGGAGGGCTCCCGGAATAATTTCGGACCACCTGGGGATCTTTAACGTGCACTGGCATCGTACAGCACACGGACGCCTTAGCGTTTCGCCTCCATAAAAACGCAGCCGCCGTGGTCGGGTTCGAACGTGGGAGCTCCGGATCAGTAGACGAGCGCCCTAACCACTGAGTCACCGCGGCGTGTCCATTGCAGGCCTACCTTCCTTAGGGAGCGTCGTCTCACGGAGGCTATAGCCGGGCAAGACCACAACAAGTGTTTTGCGTCACATAGTTCAGGCGCAGCACCACAATGGGGACACTTGTCAGTCACTTGTAAACGTTTGTCTCGCCACCGATGACGCACAGAGGGAGTCAAAGCCGCTCCTGCGTGAATCCAGCGCACGTATACCTCCTCCTCCCGAGTGAGACTACAGTGGATAGGGTGCGAACACGGAAGATATGTGGCTTCTATCGGAGGCGAAGCAGAGGAGCGATTTTCTGTGTGTTGACAGTATGACCATGGAGGAAGAGCCCGCAAACAATGAAACTGAAGCCACATCTTGCGTGCTCTGTTTGCCTCACGCTGGGCGATGAGTTCACTGAATGTATTAAGTTGAGCGTACTCTTGCCGAATGGGTATGGGTGTAATACGAGGGAGATAATTTATGGCACGCATAGCCCCCCATTTGATTGCTTCAAGGGAGTCCCACTGTCGACGAGGGAGGCGATGAAATTGGCCGTGGTACACTATCCGCGGCTGGAGGATGGAGCGCACAACCTGACGAGCAGCAGGACCACGTCGTAGGGGAAGAGATAAGAGAGGGAGTGAAATAAGAATGGAAGAAAGACATGCCGTTGTGGAGCTTTAAATTGGGTGTTGAGGAAAGGAAATGGCACAGTACCTGTCACATCTCCGCGGACACCTGGACCGCGCTGTCATGGAATGAATAAAGGAGGATCTGAGAGAAGAAAGGAATAAAGAAGAGCCGTAGTGGAGGGTACGGAATAATTTCGACCACCTGGGGATCTTTAACGTGCATGGCTCCCGAATAAGTTCGACCACATGAGGATCTTTATCTCCAATGAGTTCGACCACCTGGGGATCTTTATCTCCACTGGCATCGCACAGCTAAAACTGGTTTTTGAGGAATAAAAATTGGAGGACGCTTAAGCTTCTGCTTTAAGAGTGGAACGCGACAGCGTGTTGCAGTACTGCCAGGGAGTCCAAGGAATGCCATCGCTTTGCTCGTTAGACAAATCGCTCTGCTAAACGGACGCGCGGAGCGGCAAACGACGTAGAAGCGCTGCCAGGCGCCTTGCCGAAACGCGCGGGACTCAAGTTGCAGTCGTAGTTCGTCGGCACATGGTTCTCGGCAAACGCGATGCATAGCTTCCGGCCAGAACAAACGGGAAGCAAGCCGCAAGCTTCGTGGAATAATTGGTTTTTGTGGAAAGGAACCGAGAGACAAAGAACTTTATTGATGGTCCTGAGGAACCGCGTTACGTACCTCCCTTTTCAGGGAGTCCCCGTAGCCGTCGCGGGCCGCACCCACGTCGGGGTCGGAATATTGTGTTTCTCCGCCCTGTCGCAGGCCCTCTGGACAGCCCGTAGTTGCTCTGAGAGGTCGCCGGCTCTTAAGGGCTGCCTCCCAGTCGGATAGAGTGGTACGCGATGAACTGGGTAACGCAGGGCATTGCCAGAGCACATGAGATAAAGAGCAGTACGCCTCCCCACAGTCTGGACAGTGGGGTTCTACATTAGGTGCGAAGTGACTGAATCGGCCGCTGGAGGGGAATGACTCCGTTTGGGGCATGCGAAGGGCCGACGATTGTGGTATAGTAAGTGCAGGATGCGGTAACGGATACGCCCGCCGAGCAAGTTGATAATGTGCCAAGATTTCATGGAACGTCAGAAGCAAATCCCTGTGCAGTCCTAAGTCGCCGCCCGAGAGTCCACCGGAACCGCCGCGGTGTGTAAGACTTCGCGCACAGTCATGGGCCAACTCATTAGCGTTAACAACTTCAGAGTGCACATTGATTCCCATATGGGTCGGGAACCATTTGATGATATGAAAAACCAGCAGCTCCCTCGCTGCTGAGGATGGCCGCCGCCTTCTTAGAAATCGAACCGGAGGCGAACGCTCGGGCTGCAGACTTGGAGTCTGTAAACATATTGGGACGTGAGGGTCCTTCAGTGCTAGAGCTATAGAAACCTTTTCGGCTACTGTTGCGGAAACCTTCCGCGTGGATGCTGAGTTAGAGTGCCATTGCAGTCAACTGAAACTACGGCATAGTGATGAGAGCGCCCGTATTGGGCGGCATCAACGAAACAAGCAAGGTTCAGGGAGGCCGCAGCCATTTTTAACAGGGAACGAGCCCGGGCTACCCGGTCGTAAGGAAAGAGATAAAGGAGGGAGTGAAAGAAGAAACGAGTGCTGTAGTGGAGGGCTCCGGAATAATTTCGACCACCTGGCACCTTTAGCGTGCACTGATATCGCACATCTAAAATTGGTTTTTGAAATGGTGCAGTAATTGTCACATCACAGTGGATACCTGTATCACGCCTTAAGGTAAGAAATAAAGGAGGAAATGAGAGACGTAACTAATAAAGGTGTGACGTTGTGGAGGACTGCGGATTAATTTCGAGCACCTGGGGATCTCTAACGTGCACTGATATCGAACAGCGCGCAGGTAGAATCCGTAGATTTTGAGGAAAGGAAACGCGCCGAACTCGCTCTCTGGGTCAGTGGACCCCTTAACCGCGCTTTCGGATATATGGTGCGCTTTTTCTTGTCATGCTTACCAATGCTGAAACACCATCCATTTTTCTAGATTTCATGCGTCATGTGGTTGGTTAATAATAACTCTATTTAGGCCCATTTCAGTGGATCAGAAGGGGTTGGGTGAAGTAGGAGAGGTGTTGAGCAGGACGGCTACGGGCCCTCGAGCCGCTCTAGATGGCCGGACAGTGTTGGGCCCCGGCGACCTTCAAAGTCCAGCCGACGATGCGAAGCTTTAGCTCCGCCTGCGAGCTGCGCAGAGCAGCCTCCTCCCGTGACTCTCTCCTTTGGAAGGGAGGTTTCGGTCTGTTTGGGCAAATTTGATATGTGCGTTTAGAATCAGACCCGGCGCGGTGGCTCAGTGGTTGGAGCACTCGTCTACTGATCCGGATTTCCCAAATTCGAACCCGACCGCGGTGGTGGCAGCGGTTTTGTATTAAAATAATAGCAGAAAGGAAGGAAAACATTTTTGCTAGCCCCGGCATCTGCAATCGATACTGAAGCACTTGAGCTGGGGCAGCGGAAATGAAGGATAGCAAGCAGAATGGAGAAAATAACTGAAAGAGGTGAGGGGACAGGAAGAGAGGATAGGGGATTTAGAGAGGAGAGGATTTACACAATAAGAAATGTGTTCAGGTTGTGCGCGCGATTAGTTCATTTTAGAGGAATTAAATCACACACGCGCACAACACTGTGTTGGCTACAACTGTAGTGGGGCGTCCAGTTATTAATCGTTCAAGGTAGAACACGCGGAGCGTTCGGTCACTGCGTGTAACTACCTGGCGGAGAACAGAGGGGACGTCAAGCCCGTGTGTTCGAGGAATGCACAGAGGCTCACCAAAGTTCGCTCACGAGTGCGCGCACTACCCTGCGGCCACAATTGCGTCTTGATGGAGTCTGGTAGTATGCCCTGCGCCCTATAGGCCGCGAGCATATCGCGACGAGCATCGGCGAACGCGGCACAGTGAAGGAGCAGGTGTTCAAGTGTTTCCACTGCACCGCATCCGTCACACACATCAGTCGTCGCGATTCCGTGACGCACCCGTCGTTCCCCGGGCCACATGAGCCAATGAGCGCGCAGAGGATCATTGCACGTTGTGACGGAGTAAGTGCGCGACAGCCGGTGATGCTGTCGATGCGCTCACCTCCTGCGATGCGTGGGTTGGGGTGCTGCTTTTGGAGATGGTCGTGGAGGGCCGCACGCACGTCCTCCAGCGCAAGGGGCAGATCGCTGGCAGGTAGTTGGTGTGCAGCGGTCGCGAGGTCGTCAGGTTCTTTGTTGCCGGCGACGCCGCAGTGACCGGGCACCCACTGCGTACGCACGGCACATCCTCTCTGCGCGAGGCGCTCGATGCGCGAGCGAAATTCCCGCACTTGTGCACGGGGTACCGTGGTCGTTAGATTGTGGGCGGCTGAGGGCGGCGCGGGAGTCGCACACCAGAGCACCCGTGGGCGGCGAGGGGCCGATGGTGAGCAGCAGGTCCATCCCGAGCCGGATCCCCATCAACTCTGCCATGGTGGAAGAGCCCAGGAGGGTTACGTGTTGCTGGCTGTGCAGTTGCAGGGCAGGGATGGTAGCCGCCGCAGGAAGGGAGCAGCTGTCGCGGACCGCTGAGCCGTCGGTGTACACGAGGAGATGGTCCTGGAGCTCCTCGTGTATGACGGCTCTGGCCAGCTGCTGCATAGCATAGAGGGGTGTGCTCCGCTTTCCCGCAATGCCGACGATCTCTCGCTGTACCTCCGTGGCAGCAGGCAAGGGCGCGCATGAGCCGTAGGGGGGTGGGCCTTGTGTCAATAGCTCAAACTCGAGCAGCGCCGCGCCCATTCGTGAGCGCGGGTGCGAGCGCATACGCTGCAGCAGCGAGCCGCCGTTCGGTGCGCGGTGAAGCCGGTCGATGTGATTCAGTGCCCTGCGCACTGCTTGGAGCTCAAGTGGCCACGCTCCTGCCTCGGCCAACGTTGCGGCGCACTGCGAGTTTTTGGGCAGGCCTAGGCACACGCGCAGGGACTTGCGGTGCTGGAGCTCAAGTTTCTTCCAGCACGGCTTGCGCACTGTGATGAGCGGCAGCGCATAGAGCACCGCCCCCAAAGCTGCGGCATTGTATAGACGCAGCGCGGCTTGCTGGGAGATGCCCTGGCCTCGAGCGGTGAGCTTGTGCACGGCGGCGGTGATCCTCTTCATCTGCAGACAGGCCTTGGTCGCCGCGGGGCGGAAGGAAAGGCGCCAGTCGATGTCCAGGCCAAGGTACCGCAGCGATTTACGCCAAGGAATCGGAGTCCCGTCCAGTGACAGTGGCGCAAGGTGCGCTCGCGAGCGCGAAACGCAGGCCATGGCCACCGATTTGCCCGCGCTCAGCGACAGACCAAGGCCGCGCAAGCTGGCATCGATTGCGGTCAGGGCTCCCTGAAGGCACCCCCGCACGCGGAACGCCTCGCCCGGTTGTCCCCGGCACCACAGAGCTATGTCGTCTGCATATATGGACATGTACACATGGTGTCGCCCGCTCGTGGGGAGGGAGGCCGGCACCACCGACATGGCCACATTAAACAGAAATGGTGATAGGACAGAGCCCTGCGGCACGCCCATGTCGACCGGGCGAGGCTTGGAGAGAGCTTACCCCTTACTCGTACGCGCATGGTGCGCCGGCTCAGGAAGCCATGAACGTATCGCAAAAGGCGCCCGCTCACACCAGCCCCCTCAAGCACCGCGAGAATTGGTGCGCGGTGAACGTTGTCAAAAGCGCCCGAGACGTCCAGTAGCAGCAGCAGCACAACCTGGCCTGCTGCCCTGGCATGCTCCAGCGCTGTAACAACGTCCGATATAGAATCAGCCGTGCACCGCATCCCACGGAAACCCGTCTGCCGCTCGTCAAACAAATCAGCCTCCGCAGCCCGCTCGTTCAGACGCTGCAACGCCACATGCTCCATGAGCTTACCTGCCGCCGATGTTAATGCCACTGGCCGGTATCCGCTCAGCTCCGTAGGTGGGCGCCCTGCCTATCGGATGGGACAAACGACCGCGGTTCGCCAATCCTCCGGTAGCTCCCCGCGTTCCCACACCAGGTTGATCTGCTGCAGGAGGATCTGTCGTTGCTGCGCATCCAGGTTTCGCAGCATCTGGTATGTCACCCCGTCCGGTCCGGGCGCCGAGCGGCGGCGGCAGCGCTGCAGCGCATTGTTCAATTCCGCCGCGGTGAACGGCGCATCACATGGACATTCCGAGGCGATGGGCGAGGGACTGGCGTCGCTTCTGGGGCTCTCAGGAGCAGCTATGTTAGCGGCGTTTGCGGGGTTGGGCGGCTGAGCCCGCTGGTTATTGCCAGGGCGGCCAGAGGATGACGGTTTCACTGTGGCGCGGTGATGCGCCGCTGGGTGTCAAACAGCCTCCGCGAGCTGACATCTTCCTCCATCTGTTGGCATAGTGAAGCGCACTGCCGGCGGTATAGCTTGGCGTGGCGGCGCGCTACCGCGTCCAAAATGGTTTTAGACAGTCCAGTCGGCGACTCTGTCAATCCGTGCGCCCGTCGCTCTGCGCGATCTCTCTTCTCGCGCAGATTGAGCAGCTTCATATCAGGTGTGGGATGCCCTGCCCTTACCTTAATGATTATTACATTATCCATAATGTAATAATCATTTAACAACGCGATAAGAAAGAATGGATGCTAAAATTTTCGATGCGATCCTGGCGAGTCGACCCCTTTGCAACAACACCCTCCCACTGAGTAAAACATTCCCGCTATTTCAAATGGTATTATTAAAACCTCTACAGCAATATTGCTCCAGCCTGTACATAAGCACCACCGCCCACAGCCGAACGATAGCTAGAACGCCTCCATACATGACACACGGTTTGGCGGTTAGCTATACAAAGGAGTAGATTATTCGCAGTGTCAGCTATCAGAGACAGCTATCCACAATGGAATAATCATTTAACAACGCGATAAGAAAGAATGGATGCTAAATTTTTCGATCCGATCCTGGCGAGTCGACCCCTTTCAACAAACACCCTCCCACTGAGTAAAACGTTCCCGCTATTTCAAATGGTATTATTAAAACCTCTACTGCAATACTGCGCCAGCCTGTACATAAGCACCACCGTCCACAGCGGAACGATAGCTAGAACGCTTCCATACGTGACACACGGTTTGGCAGTTAACCATAAAAAGGAGCAGATGATTCGCAGTGTCAGCTATCAGAGGCAGCTATCTATAACGGAATAATCATGTAACAACACAATAAGAAAGAATGGATGCTACATTTGCCGATGCGATCCTGGCGAGTCGACCCCTTTGCAACAAACACCCTCCCACTGAGTAAAACGTTCCCGCTATTTCAAATGGTATTATTAAAACCTCTACAACAATACTGCTCCAGCCTGTACGTAAGCACCACCGCCCACAGCCGAACGATAGCTAGAACGCTTCCATACATGAATACACGGTTTGGCGGTTAGCCATACAAAGGAGCAGATGATTCGCAGTGTCAGCTATCAGAGGCAGCTATCTATAACGGAATAATCGTGTAACAACGCAATAAGAAAGAATGGCTGCTAAATTTGCCGATGCGATCCGGGTGAGTCGACCCCTTTGCAACAAACACCCTCCCACTGAGTAAAACGTTCCCGCTATTTCAAATGGTATTATTAAAACCTCTACAACAATACTGCTCCAGCCTCTACGTAAGCACCACCGCGCACAGCCAAACGATAGCTAGAACGCTTCCATACATGAATACACGGTTTGGCGGTTAGCCATACAAAGGAGCAGATGATTCGCAGTGTCAGCTATCAGAGGCAGCTATCTATAACGGAATAATCGTGTAACAACGCAATAAGAAAGAATGGCTGCTAAATTTGCCGATGCGATCCTGGCGAGTCGATCCCTTTGCAACAAACACCCTCCCACTGAGTAAAACGTTCCCGCTATTTCAAATGGTATTATTAAAACCTCTACAACAATACTGCTCCAGCATGTACGTAAGCACCACCGCCCACAGCCGAACGATAGCTAGAACGCTTCAATACATGAATACACGGTTTGGCGGTTAGCCATACAAAGGAGCAGATGATTCGCAGTGTCAGCTATCAGAGGCAGCTATCTATAGCGGAATAATCATGTAACAATACAATAAGAAAGAATGGATGCTACATTTGCCGATGCGATCCTGGCGAGTCGACCCCTTTGCAACAAACACCCTCCCACTGAGTAAAACGTTCCCGCTATTTCAAATGGTATTATTAAAACCTCTACAGCAATACTGCGCCAGCCTGTACGTAAGCACCACCGCCCACAGCGGAACGATAGCTAGAACGCTTCCATACATGACACACGGTTTGGCAGTTAACCATACAAAGGAGCAGATGATTAGCAGTGTCAGCTATCAGAGGCAGCTATCTATAACGGAATAATCGTGTAACAACGCAATGAGAAAGAATGGCTGCTAAATTTGCCGATGCGATACTGGCGAGTCGACCCCTTTGCAACAAACACCCTCCCACTGAGTAAAACGTTCCCGCTATTTCAAATGGTATTATTAAAACCTCTACAGCAATACTGCGCCAGCCTGTACGTAAGCACCACCGCCCACAGCGGAACGATAGCTAGAACGCTTCCATACATGACACACGGTTTGGCAGTTAACCATACAAAGGAGCAGATGATTAGCAGTGTCAGCTATCAGAGGCAGCTATCTATAATGGAATAATCATGTAACAACGCAATAAGAAAGAATGGATGCTAAATTTACCGATGCGATCCTGGCGAGTCAACCCCTTTGCAACAACACCCTTTCACTGAGTAAAACGTTCCCGCTATTTCAAATGGTATTATTAAAACCTCTACAACAATACTGCTCCAGCCTCTACGTAAGCACCACCGCGCACAGCCAAACGATAGCTAGAACGCTTCCATACATGAATACACGGTTTGGCGGTTAGCCATACAAAGGAGCAGATGATTCGCAGTGTCAGCTATCAGAGGCAGCTATCTATAACGGAATAATCGTGTAACAACGCAATTAGAAAGAATGGCTGCTAAATTTGCCGATGCGATCCGGGTGAGTCGACCCCTTTGCAACAAACACCCTCCCACTGAGTAAAACGTTCCCGCTATTTCAAATGGTATTATTAAAACCTCTACAACAATACTGCTCCAGCCACTACGTAAGCACCACCGCGCACAGCCAAACGATAGCTAGAACGCTTCCATACATGAATACACGGTTTGGCGGTTAGCCATACAAAGGAGCAGATGATTCGCAGTGTCAGCTATCAGAGGCAGCTATCTATAACGGAATAATCGTGTAACAACGCAATTAGAAAGAATGGCTGCTAAATTTGCCGATGCGATCCTGGCGAGTCGACCCCTTTGCAACAAACACCCTCCCACTGAGTAAAACGTTCCCGCTATTTCAAATGGTATTATTAAAACCTTTACAGCAATACTGTTCCAGCCTGTACGTAAGCACCACCGCCCACAGCGGAACGATAGCTAGAACGCTTCCATACATGACACACGGTTTGGCAGTTAACCATACAAAGGAGCAGATGATTAGCAGTGTCCGCTATCAGAGGCAGCTATCTATAACGGAATAATCGTGTAACAACGCAATGAGAAAGAATGGCTGCTAAATTTGCCGATGCGATACTGGCGAGTCGACCCCTTTGCAACAAACACCCTCCCACTGAGTAAAACGTTCCCGCTATTTCAAATGGTATTATTAAAACCTTTACAGCAATACTGTTCCAGCCTGTACGTAAGCACCACCGCCCACAGCGGAACGATAGCTAGAACGCTTCCATACATGACACACGGTTTGGCAGTTAACCATACAAAGGAGCAGATGATTCGCAGTGTCAGCTATCAGAGGCAGCTATCCATAATGGAATAATCATGTAACAACGCAATAAGAAAGAATGGTTGCTACATTTGCCGATGCGATCTTGGCGAGTCGACCCCTTTGCAACAAACACCCTCCCACTGAGTAAAACGTTCCCGCTATTTCAAAAGGTATTATTAAAACCTCTACATCAATACTGTTCCAGCCTGTACGTAAGCACAACCGCCAACAGCGGAACGATTGTTAGAACGCCTCCATACATGACACACGGTTGGGCGGTTAACCATACAAAGGAGCAGATGATTCGCAGTGTCAGCTATCAGAGGCAGCTATCCATAATGGAATAATCATGTAACAACGCAATAAGAAAGAATGGATGCTAAATTTACCGATGCGATCCTGGCGAGTCAACCCCTTTGCAACAACACCCTTTCACTGAGTAAAACGTTCCCGCTATTTCAAATGGTATTATTAAAACCTCTACAGCAATAATGCTCCAGCCTGTACATAAGCACAACCGCCCACAGCCGAACGATAGCTAGAACGCCTCCACACATGATGCACGGTTTTGCGGTTAACCATACAAAGGAGCAGATGATTCGCAGTGTCAGCTATCAGAGGCAGCTATCCATAATGGAATAATCATGTAACAACGCAATAAGAAAGAATGGTTGCTACATTTGCCGATGCGATCTTGGCGAGTCGACCCCTTTGCAACAAACACCCTCCCACTGAGTAAAACGTTCCCGCTATTTCAAATGGTATTATTAAAATTTCTACTGCAATACTGCGCCAGCCTGTACATAAGCACCACCGCCCACAGCGGAACGATAGCTAGAACGCTTCCATACATGACACACGGTTTGGCAGTTAACCATACAAAAGAGCAGATGATTCGCAGTGTCAGCTATCAGAGGCAGCTATCTACAATGATATAATCATTTAACAACGCAATAAGAAAGAATTGATGCTAATTTTTCCGATGCGATCCTGGCGAGTCGACCCCTTTCAACAAACACCCTCCCACTGAGTAAAACGTTCCCGCTATTTCTAACGGTATTATTAAAACCTCTACAGCAATACTGCGCCAGCCTGTACACAAGCACCACCGCCCACAGCGGAACGATAGCTAGAACGCTTCCATACATGACACACGGTTTGGCAGTTAACCATACAAAGGAGCAGATGATTCGCAGTGTCAGCTATCAGAGGCAGCTATCTATAACGGAATAATCATGTAACAACACAATAAGAAAGAATGGCTGCTAAATTTGCCGATGCGATACTGGCGAGTCGACCCCTTTGCAACAAACACCCTCCCACTGAGTAAAACGTTCCCGCTATTTCAAATGGTATTATTAAAACCTTTACAGCAATACTGCTCCAGCCTGTACGTAAGCACCACCGCCCACAGCGGAACGATAGCTAGAACGCTTCCATACATGACACACGGTTTGGCAGTTAACCATACAAAGGAGCAGATGATTCGCAGTGTCAGCTATTAGAGGCAGCCATCTATAACGGAATAATCATGTAACAACACAATAAGAAATAATGGATGCTATATTTGCCGACGCGATCCTGGCGAGTCGACCCCTTTGCAACAAACACCCTCCCACTGAGTAAAACGTTCCCGCTATTTCAAAAGGTATTATTAAAACCTCTACATCAATACTGTTCCAGCCTGTACGTAAGCACAACCGCCAACAGCGGAACGATTGTTAGAACGCCTCCATACATGACACACGGTTGGGCGGTTAACCATACAAAGGAGCAGATGATTCGCAGTGTCAGCTATCAGAGGCAGCTATCCATAATGGAATAATCATGTAACAACGCAATAAGAAAGAATGGATGCTAAATTTACCGATGCGATCCTGGCGAGTCAACCCCTTTGCAACAACACCCTTTCACTGAGTAAAACGTTCCCGCTATTTCAAATGGTATTATTAAAACCTCTACAGCAATAATGCTCCAGCCTGTACATAAGCACAACCGCCCACAGCCGAACGATAGCTAGAACGCCTCCACACATGATGCACGGTTTTGCGGTTAACCATACAAAGGAGCAGATGATTCGCAGTGTCAGCTATCAGAGGCAGCTATCCATAATGGAATAATCATGTAACAACGCAATAAGAAAGAATGGTTGCTACATTTGCCGATGCGATCTTGGCGAGTCGACCCCTTTGCAACAAACACCCTCCCACTGAGTAAAACTTTCCCGCTATTTCAAATGGTATTATTAAAATTTCTACTGCAATACTGCGCCAGCCTGTACATAAGCAACACCGCCCACAGCGGAACGATAGCTAGAACGCTTCCATACATGACACACGGTTTGGCAGTTAACCATACAAAAGAGCAGATGATTCGCAGTGTCAGCTATCAGAGGCAGCTATCTACAATGATATAATCATTTAACAACGCAATAAGAAAGAATTGATGCTAATTTTTCCGATGCGATCCTGGCGAGTCGACCCCTTTCAACAAACACCCTCCCACTGAGTAAAACGTTCCCGCTATTTCTAACGGTATTATTAAAACCTCTACAGCAATACTGCGCCAGCCTGTACACAAGCACCACCGCCCACAGCGGAACGATAGCTAGAACGCTTCCATACATGACACACGGTTTGGCAGTTAACCATACAAAGGAGCAGATGATTCGCAGTGTCAGCTATCAGAGGCAGCTATCTATAACGGAATAATCATGTAACAACACAATAAGAAAGAATGGATGCTACATTTGCCGATGCGATCCTGGCGAGTCGACCCCTTTGCAACAAACACCCGCCCACTGAGTAAAACGTTCCCGCTATTTCAAATGGTATTATTAAAACCTCTACAACAATACTGCTCCAGCCTGTACGTAAGCACCACCGCCCACAGCCGAACGATAGCTAGAACGCTTCCATACATGAATACACGGTTTGGCGGTTAGCCATACAAAGCAGCAGATGATTCGCAGTGTCAGCTATCAGAGGCAGCTATCTATAGCGGAATAATCATGTAACAATACAATAAGAAAGAATGGATGCTACATTTGCCGATGCGATCCTGGCGAGTCGACACCTTGGCAACAAACACCCTCCCACTGAGTAAAACGTTCCCGCTATTTCAAATGGTATTATTAAAACCTCTACTGCAATACTGCGCCAGCCTGTACATAAGCACCACCGCCCACAGCGGAACGATAGCTAGAACGCTTCCATAGATGACACACGGTATGGCAGTTAACCATACAAAGGAGCAGATGATTCGCAGTGTCAGCTATCAGAGGCAGCTATCTATAACGGAATAATCATGTAACAACACAATAAGAAAGAATGGATGCTACATTTGCCGATGCGATCCTGGCGAGTCGACCCCTTTGCAACAAACACCCTCCCACTGAGTAAAACGTTCCCGCTATTTCAAATGGTATTATTAAAACCTCTACAACAATACTGCTCCAGCCTGTACCTAAGCACCACCGCCCACAGCCGAACGATAGCTAGAACGCTTCCATACATGAATACATGGTTTGGGGGTTAGCCATACAAAGGAGCAGATGATTCGCAGTGTCAGCTATCAGAGGCAGCTATCTATAGCGGAATAATCATGTAACAATACAATAAGAAAGAATGGATGCTACATTTGCCGATGCGATCCTGGCGAGTCGACCCCTTTGCAACAAACACCCTCCCACTGAGTAAAACGTTCCCGCTATTTCAAATGGTATTATTAAAACCTCTACAGCAATACTGCTCCAGCCTGTACATAAGCACCACCGCCCACAGCGGAACGATAGCTAGAACACTTCCATACATGACACGGTTTGGCAGTTAACCATACAAGGGAGCAGATGATTCGCAGTGTCAGCTATCAGAGGCAGCTATCTATAACGGAATAATCGTGTAACAACGCAATGAGAAAGAATGGCTGCTAAATTTGCCGATGCGATACTGGCGAGTCGACCCCTTTGCAACAAACACCCTCCCACTGAGTAAAACGTTCCCGCTATTTCAAATGGTATTATTAAAACCTTTACAGCAATACTGCTCCAGCCTGTACGTAAGCACCACCGCCCACAGCGGAACGATAGCTAGAACATTCCATACATGACACACGGTTTGGCAGTTAACCATACAAAGGAGCAGATGATTAGCAGTTTCAGCTATCAGAGGCAGCTATCTATAACCGAATAATCATGTAACAACACAATAAGAAAGAATGGATGCTATATTTGCCGACGCGATCCTGGCGAGTCGACCCCTTTGCAACAAACACCCTCCCACTGAGTAAAACGTTCCCGCTATTTCAAAAGGTATTATTAAAACCTCTACATCAATACTGTTCCAGCCTGTACGTAAGCACAACCGCCAACAGCGGAACGATTGTTAGAACGCATCCATACATGACACACGGTTGGGCGGTTAACCATACAAAGGAGCAGATGATTCGCAGTGTCAGCTATCAGAGGCAGCTATCCATAATGGAATAATCATGTAACAACGCAATAAGAAAGAATGGATGCTAAATTTACCGATGCGATCCTGGCGAGTCAACCCCTTTGCAACAACACCCTTTCACTGAGTAAAACGTTCCCGCTATTTCAAATGGTATTATTAAAACCTCTACAGCAATAATGCTCCAGCCTGTACATAAGCACAACCGCCCACAGCCGAACGATAGCTAGAACGCCTCCACACATGATGCACGGTTTTGCGGTTAACCATACAAAGGAGCAGATGATTCGCAGTGTCAGCTATCAGAGGCAGCTATCCATAATGGAATAATCCTGTAACAACGCAATAAGAAAGAATGGTTGCTACATTTGCCGATGCGATCCTGGCGAGTCGACCCCTTTGCAACAAACACCCTCCCACTGAGTAAAACGTTCCCGCTATTTCAAATGGTATTATTAAAACCTCTACTGCAATACTGCGCCAGCCTGTACATAAGCACCACCGCCCACAGCGGAACGATAGCTAGAACGCTTCCATACATGACACACGGTTTGGCAGTTAACCATACAAAGGAGCAGATGATTCGCAGTGTCAGCTATCAGAGGCAGCTATCTACAATGATAAAATCATTTAACAACGCAATAAGAAAGAATTGATGCTAAATTTTCCGATGCGATCCTGGCGAGTCGACCCCTTTCAACAAACACCCTCCCACTGAGTAAAACGTTCCCGCTATTTCAAACGGTATTATTAAAACCTCTACAGCAATACTGCGCCAGCCTGTACACAAGCACCACCGCCCACAGCGGAACGATAGCTAGAACGCTTCCATACATGACACACGGTTTGGCAGTTAACCATACAAAGGAGCAGATGATTCGCAGTGTCAGCTATCAGAGGCAGCTATCTATAACGGAATAATCATGTAACAACACAATAAGAAAGAATGGATGCTACATTTGCCGATGCGATCCTGGCGAGTCGACCCCTTTGCAACAAACACCCTCCCACTGAGTAAAACGTTCCCGCTATTTCAAATGGTATTATTAAAACCTCTACAACAATACTGCTCCAGCCTGTACGTAAGCACCACCGCCCACAGCCGAACGATAGCTAGAACGCTTCCATACATGACACACGGTTTGGCAGTTAACCATACAAAGGAGCAGATGATTCGCAGTGTCAGCTATCAGAGGCAGCTATCTACAATGATAAAATCATTTAACAACGCAATAAGAAAGAATGGATGCTACATTTGCCGATGCGATCCTGGCGAGTCGACACCTTGGCAACAAACACCCTCCCACTGAGTAAAACGTTCCCGCTATTTCAAATGGTATTATTAAAACCTCTACTGCAATACTGCGCCAGCCTGTACATTAGCACCACCGCCCACAGCGGAACGATAGCTAGAACGCTTCCATACATAACACACGGTTTGGCAGTTAACCATACAAAGGAGCAGATTATTCGCAGTGTCAGCTATCAGAGGCAGATATCTATAACGGAATAATCATGTAACAACACAATAAGAAAGAATGGGTGCTACATTTGCCGATACGATCCTGGCGAGTCGACCCCTTTGCAACAAACACCCTCCCACTGAGTAAAACGTTCCTGCTATTTCAAATGGTATTATTAAAACCTCTACAACAATACTGCTCCAGCCTGTACGTAAGCACCACCGAATACAGCCGAACGATAGCTAGAACGCTTCCTTACATGAATACACGGTTTGGCGGTTAGCCATACAAAGGAGCAGATGATTCGCAGTGTCAGCTATCAGAGGCAGCTATCTATAACGGAATAATCATGTAACAACGCAATAAGAAAGAATGGCTGCTAAATTTTCCGATGCGATCCTGGCGAGTCGACCCCTTTGCAACAAACACCCTCCCACTGAGTAAAACGTTCCCGCTATTTCAAATGGTATTATTAAAACCTCTACAACAATACTGCTCCAGCATGTACGTAAGCACCACCGCCCACAGCCGAACGATAGCTAGAACGCTTCCATACATGAATACACGGTTTGGCGGTTAGCCATACAAAGGAGCTGATGATTCGCAGTGTCAGCTATCAGAGGCAGCTATCTATAGCGGAATAATCATGTAACAATACAATAAGAAAGAATGGATGCTACATTTGCCGATGCGATCCTGGCGAGTCGACCCCTTTGCAACAAACACCCTCCCACTGAGTAAAACGTTCCCGCTATTTCAAATGGTATTATTAAAACCTCTACAGCAATACTGCGCCAGCCTGTACATAAGCACCACCGCCCACAGCGGAACGATAGCTAGAACGCTTCCATAGATGACACACGGTTTGGCAGTTAACCATACAAATGAGCAGATGATTCGCAGTGTCAGCTATCAGAGGCAGCTATCTATAACGGAATAATCATGTAACAACACAATAAGAAAGAATGGATGCTACATTTGCCGATGCGATCCTGGCGAGTCGACCCCTTTGCAATAAACACCCTCCCACTGAGTAAAACGTTCCCGCTATTTCAAATGGTATTATTAAAACCTCTACAACAATACTGCTCCAGCCTGTACCTAAGCACCACCGCCCACAGCTGAACGATAGCTAGAACGCTTCCATACATGAATACATGGTTTGGGGGTTAGCCATACAAAGGAGCAGATGATTCGCAGTGTCAGCTATCAGAGGCAGCTATCTATAGCGGAATAATCATGTAACAATACAATAAGAAAGAATGGATGCTACATTTGACGATGCGATCCTGGCGAGTCGACCCCTTTGCAACAAACACCCTCCCACTGAGTAAAACGTTCCCGCTATTTCAAATGGTATTATTAAAACCTCTACAGCAATACTTCTCCAGCCTGTACATAAGCACCACCGCCCACAGCGGAACGATAGCTAGAACACTTCCATACATGACACGGTTTGGCAGTTAACCATAAAAGGGAGCAGATGATTCGCAGTGTCAGCTATCAGAGGCAGCTATCTATAACGGAATAATCGTGTCACAACGCAATAAGAAAGAATGGATGCTAAATTTGCCGATGCGATCCTGGCGAGTCAACCCCTTTGCAACAACACCCTTTCACTGAGTAAAACGTTCCCGCTATTTCAAATGGTATTATTAAAGCCTCTACAGCAATAATGCTCCAGCCTGTACATAAGCACAACCGCCCACAGCCGAACGATAGCTAGAACGCCTCCACACATGATGCACGGTTTTGCGGTTAACCATAGAAAGGAGCAGATGATTCGCAGTGTCAGCTATCAGAGGCAGCTATCCATAATGGAATAATCATGTAACAACGCAATAAGAAAGAATGGTTGCTACATTTGCCGATGCGATCCTGGCGAGTCGACCCCTTTGCAACAAACACCCTCCCACTGAGTAAAACGTTCCCGCTATTTCAAATGGTATTATTAAAACCTCTACTGCAATACTGCGCCAGCCTGTACATAAGCACCACCGCCCACAGCGGAACGATAGCTAGAACGCTTCCATACATGACACACGGTTTGGCAGTTAACCATACAAAGGATCAGATGATTCGCAGTGTCAGCTATCAGAGGCAGCTATCTACAATGATATAATCATTTAACAACGCAATAAGAAAGAATTGATGCTAAATTTTCCGATGCGATCCTGGCGAGTCGACCCCTTTCAACAAACACCCTCCCACTGAGTAAAACGTTCCCGCTATTTCAAACGGTATTATTAAAACCTCTACAGCAATACTGCGCCAGCCTGTACACAAGCACCACCGCCCACAGCGGAACGATAGCTAGAACGCTTCCATACATGACACACGGTTTGGCAGTTAACCATACAAAGGAGCAGATGATTCGCAGTGTCAGCTATCAGAGGCAGCTATCTATAACGGAATAATCATGTAACAACACAATAAGAAAGAATGGATGCTACATTTGCCGATGCGATCCTGGCGAGTCGACCCCTTTGCAACAAACACCCGCCCACTGAGTAAAACGTTCCCGCTATTTCAAATGGTATTATTAAAACCTCTACAACAATACTGCTCCAGCCTGTACGCAAGCACCACCGCCCACAGCCGAACGATAGCTAGAACGCTTCCATACATGAATACACGGTTTGGCGGTTAGCCATACAAAGCAGCAGATGATTCGCAGTGTCAGCTATCAGAGGCAGCTATCTATAGCGGAATAATCATGTAACAATACAATAAGAAAGAATGGATGCTACATTTGCCGATGCGATCCTGGCGAGTCGACCCCTTTGCAACAAACACCCTCCCACTGAGTAAAACGTTCCCGCTATTTCAAATGGTATTATTAAAACCTCTACTGCAATACTGCGCCAGCCTGTACATAAGCACCACCGCCCACAGCGGAACGATAGCTAGAACGCTTCCATAGATGACACACGGTATGGCAGTTAACCATACAAAGGAGCAGATGATTCGCAGTGTCAGCTATCAGAGGCAGCTATCTATAACGAAATAATCATGTAACAACACAATAAGAAAGAATGGATGCTACATTTGCCGATGCGATCCTGGCGAGTCGACCCCTTTGCAATAAACACCCTCCCACTGAGTAAAACGTTCCCGCTATTTCAAATGGTATTATTAAAACCTCTACAACAATACTGCTCCAGCCTGTACCTAAGCACCACCGCCCACAGCCGAACGATAGCTAGAACGCTTCCATACATGAATACATGGTTTGGGGGTTAGCCATACAAAGGAGCAGATGATTCGCAGTGTCAGCTATCAGAGGCAGCTATCTATAGCGGAATAATCATGTAACAATACAATAAGAAAGAATGGATGCTACATTTGCCGATGCGATCCTGGCGAGTCGACCCCTTTGCAACAAACACCCTCCCACTGAGTAAAACGTTCCCGCTATTTCAAATGGTATTATTAAAACCTCTACTGCAATACTGCGCCAGCCTGTACATTAGCACCACCGCCCACAGCGGAACGATAGCTAGAACGCTTCCATACATAACACACGGTTTGGCAGTTAACCATACAAAGGAGCAGATTATTCGCAGTGTCAGCTATCAGAGGCAGATATCTATAACGGAATAATCATGTAACAACACAATAAGAAAGAATGGATGCTACATTTGCCGATGCGACCCTGGCGAGTCGACCCCTTTGCAACAAACACCCTCCCACTGAGTAAAACGTTCCTGCTATTTCAAAAGGTATTATTAAAACCTCTACAACAATACTGCTCCAGCCTGTACGTAAGCACCACCGAATACAGCCGAACAATAGCTAGAACGCTTCCATACATGAATACACGGTTTGGCGGTTAGCCATACAAAGGAGCAGATGATTCGCAGTGTTAGCTATCAGAGGCAGCTATCTATAACGGAATAATCATGTAACAACGCAATAAGAAAGAATGGCTGCTAAATTTTCCGATGCGATCCTGGCGAGTCGACCCCTTTGCAACAAACACCCTCCCACTGAGTAAAACGTTCCCGCTATTTCAAATGGTATTATTAAAACCTCTACAACAATACTGCTCCAGCATGTACGTAAGCACCACCGCCCACAGCCGAACGATAGCTAGAACGCTTCCATACATAAATACACGGTTTGGCGGTTAGCCATACAAAGGAGCTGATGATTCGCAGTGTCAGCTATCAGAGGCAGCTATCTATAGCGGAATAATCATGTAACAATACAATAAGAAAGAATGGATGCTACATTTGCCGATGCGACCCTGGCGAGTCGACCCCTTTGCAACAAACACCCTCCCACTGAGTAAAACGTTCCCGCTATTTCAAATGGTATTATTAAAACCTCTACAGCAATACTGCGCCAGCCTGTACGTAAGCACCACCGCCCACAGCGGAACGATAGCTAGAACGCTTCCATACATGACACACGGTTTGGCAGTTAACCATACAAAGGAGCAGATGATTAGCAGTGTCAGCTATCAGAGGCAGCTATCTATAGCGGAATAATGATGTAACAACGCAATAAGAAAGAATGGCTGCTAAATTTGCCGATGCGATTTTGGCGGGTCGACCCCTTTGCAACAAACACCCTCCCACTGAGTAAAACGTTCCCGCTATTTCAAATGGTATTATTAAAACCTCTACAACAATACTGCTCCAGCATGTACGTAAGCACCACCGCCCACAGCCGAACGATAGCTAGAACGCTTCAATACATGAATACACGGTTTGGCGGTTAGCCATACAAAGGAGCAGATGATTCGCAGTGTCAGCTATCAGAGGCAGCTATCTATAGCGGAATAATCATGTAACAATACAATAAGAAAGAATGGATGCTACATTTGCCGATGCGATCCTGGCGAGTCGACCCCTTTGCAACAAACACCCTCCCACTGAGTAAAACGTTCCCGCTATTTCAAATGGTATTATTAAAACCTCTACAGCAATACTGCGCCAGCCTGTACGTAAGCACCACCGCCCACAGCCGAACGATAGCTAGAACGCTTCCATACATAAATACACGGTTTGGCGGTTAGCCATACAAAGGAGCTGATGATTCGCAGTGTCAGCTATCAGAGGCAGCTATCTATAGCGGAATAATCATGTGACAATACAATAAGAAAGAATGGATGCTACATTTGCCGATGCGACCCTGGCGAGTCGACCCCTTTGCAACAAACACCCTCCCACTGAGTAAAACGTTCCCGCTATTTCAAATGGTATTATTAAAACCTCTACAGCAATACTGCGCCAGCCTGTACGTAAGCACCACCGCCCACAGCGGAACGATAGCTAGAACGCTTCCATAGATGACACACGGTTTGGCAGTTAACCATACAAATGAGCAGATGATTCGCAGTGTCAGCTATCAGAGGCAGCTATCTATAGCGGAATAATGATGTAACAACGCAATAAGAAAGAATGGCTGCTAAATTTGCCGATGCGATTTTGGCGGGTCGACCCCTTTGCAACAAACACCCTCCCACTGAGTAAAACGTTCCCGCTATTTCAAATGGTATTATTAAAACCTCTACAACAATACTGCTCCAGAATGTACGTAAGCACCACCGCCCACAGCCGAACGATAGCTAGAACGCTTCAATACATGAATACACGGTTTGGCGGTTAGCCATACAAAGGAGCAGATGATTCGCAGTGACAGCTATCAGAGGCAGCTATCTATAGCGGAATAATCATGTAACAATACAATAAGAAAGAATGGATGCTACATTTGCCGATGCGATCCTGGCGAGTCGACCCCTTTGCAACAAACACCCTCCCACTGAGTAAAACGTTCCCGCTATTTCAAATGGTATTATTAAAACCTCTACAACAATACTGCTCCAGCCTGTACGTAAGCACCACCGCCCACAGCCGAACGATAGCTAGAACGCTTCCATACATGAATACACGGTTTGGCGGTTAGCCATACAAAGGAGCAGATGATTCGCAGTGTCAGCTATCAGAGGCAGCTATCTATAACGGAATAATCGTGTAACAACGCAATTAGAAAGAATGGCTGCTAAATTTGCCGATGCGATCCTGGCGAGTCGACCCCTTTGCAACAAACACCCTCCCACTGAGTAAAACGTTCCCGCTATTTCAAATGGTATTATTAAAACCTCTACAGCAATACTGCGCCAGCCTGTACGTAAGCACCACCGCCCACAGCGGAACGATAGCTAGAACGCTTCCATACATGACACACGGTTTGGCAGTTAACCATACAAAGGAGCAGATGATTAGCAGTGTCAGCTATCAGAGGCAGCTATCTATAACGGAATAATCGTGTAACAACGCAATGAGAAAGAATGGCTGCTAAATTTGCCGATGCGATCCTGGCGAGTCGACCCCTTTGCAACAAACACCCTCCCACTGAGTAAAACGTTCCCGCTATTTCAAATGGTATTATTAAAACCTCTACAGCAATACTGCTCCAGCCTGTACGTAAGCACCACCGCCCACAGCGGAACGATAGCTAGAACGCTTCCATACATGACACACGGTTTGGCAGTTAACCATACAAAGGAGCAGATGATTCGCAGTGTCAGCTATCAGAGGCAGCTATCTATAACGGAATAATCATGTAACAACACAATAAGAAAGAATGGATGCTATATTTGCCGATGCGATCCTGGCGAGTCGACCCCTTTGCAACAAACACCCTCCCACTGAGTAAAACGTTCCCGCTATTTCAAATGGTATTATTAAAACCTCTACATCAATACTGCTCCAGCCTGTACGTAAGCACCACCGCCCACAGCGGAACGATAGCTAGAACGCTTCCATACATGACACACGGTTTGGCGGTTAACCATACAAAGGAGCAGATGATTCGCAGTGTCAGCTATCAGAGGCAGCTATCTATAACGGAATAATCATGTAACAACGCAATAAGAAAGAATGGATGCTAAATTTGCCGATGCGATCCTGGCGAGTCGACCCCTTTGCAACAAACACCCTCCCACTGAGTAAAACGTTCCCGCTATTTCAAATGGTATTATTAAAACCTCTACAGCAATACTGCTCCAGCCTGTACATAAGCACCACCGCCCACAGCGGAACGATAGCTAGAACGCTTCCATACATGACACACGGTTTGGCGGTTAACCATACAAAGGAGCAGATGATTCGCAGTGTCAGCTATCAGAGGCAGCTATCTATAACGGAATAATCGTGTAACAACGCAATAAGAAAGAATGGATGCTAAATTTGCCGATGCGATCCTGGCGAGTCGACCCCTTTGCAACAAACACCCTCCCACTGAGTAAAACGTTCCCGCTATTTCAAATGGTATTATTAAAACCTCTACAGCAATACTGCTCCAGCCTGTACCTAAGCACCACCGCCCACAGCGGAACGATAGCTAGAACGCTTCCATACATGACACACGGTTTGGCGGTTAGCCATACAAAGGAGCAGATGATTCGCAGTGTCAGCTATCAGAGGCAGCTATCTATAACGGAATAATCGTGTAACAACGCAATAAGAAAGAATGGATGCTAAATTTGCCGATGCGATCCTGGCGAGTCGACCCCTTTGCAACAAACACCCTCCCACTGAGTAAAACGTTCCCGCTATTTCAAATGGTATTATTAAAACCTCTACAACAATACTGCTCCAGCCTGTACGTAAGCACCACCGCCCACAGCCGAACGATAGCTAGAACGCTTCCATACATGAATACACGGTTTGGCGGTTAGCCATACAAAGGAGCAGATGATTCGCAGTGTCAGCTATCAGAGGCAGCTATCTATAACGGAATAATCATGTAACAACACAATAAGAAAGAATGGATGCTACATTTGCCGATGCGATCCTGGCGAGTCGACCCCTTTGCAACAAACACCCTCCCACTGAGTAAAACGTTCCCGCTATTTCAAATGGTATTATTAAAACCTCTACAACAATACTGCTCCAGCCTGTACCTAAGCACCACCGCCCACAGCCGAACGATAGCTAGAACGCTTCCATACATGAATACACGGTTTGGCGGTTAGCCATACAAAGGAGCAGATGATTCGCAGTGTCAGCTATCAGAGGCAGCTATCTATAGCGGAATAATCATGTAACAATACAATAAGAAAGAATGGATGCTACATTTGCCGATGCGATCCTGGCGAGTCGACCCCTTTGCAACAAACACCCTCCCACTGAGTAAAACGTTCCCGCTATTTCAAATGGTATTATTAAAACCTCTACTGCAATACTGCGCCAGCCTGTACCTAAGCACCACCGCCCACAGCGGAACGATAGCTAGAACGCTTCCATACATGACACACGGTTTGGCGGTTAGCCATACAAAGGAGCAGATGATTCGCAGTGTCAGCTATCAGAGGCAGCTATCTATAACGGAATAATCATGTAACAACACAATAAGAAAGAATGGATGCTACATTTGCCGATGCGATCCTGGCGAGTCGACCCCTTTGCAACAAACACCCTCCCACTGAGTAAAACGTTCCCGCTATTTCAAATGGTATTATTAAAACCTCTACAGCAATACTGCGCCAGCCTGTACCTAAGCACCACCGCCCACAGCGGAACGATAGCTAGAACGCTTCCATACATGACACACGGTTTGGCGGTTAGCCATACAAAGGAGCAGATGATTCGCAGTGTCAGCTATCAGAGGCAGCTATCTATAGCGGAATAATCGATGTAACAATACAATAAGAAAGAATGGATGCTACATTTGCCGATGCGATCCTGGCGAGTCGACCCCTTTGCAACAAACACCCTCCCACTGAGTAAAACGTTCCCGCTATTTCAAATGGTATTATTAAAACCTCTACAGCAATACTGCTCCAGCCTGTACCTAAGCACCACCGCCCACAGCGGAACGATAGCTAGAACGCTTCCATACATGACACACGGTTTGGCAGTTAACCATACAAAGGAGCAGATGATTCGCAGTGTCAGCTATCAGAGGCAGCTATCTATAACGGAATAATCGATGTAACAACACAATAAGAAAGAATGGATGCTACATTTGCCGATGCGATCCTGGCGAGTCGACCCCTTTGCAACAAACACCCTCCCACTGAGTAAAACGTTCCCGCTATTTCAAATGGTATTATTAAAACCTCTACAGCAATACTGCTCCAGCCTGTACGTAAGCACCACCGCCCACAGCGGAACGATAGCTAGAACGCTTCCATACATGACACACGGTTTGGCGGTTAGCCATACAAAGGAGCAGATGATTCGCAGTGTCAGCTATCAGAGGCAGCTATCTATAACGGAATAATCGTGTAACAACGCAATAAGAAAGAATGGATGCTAAATTTGCCGATGCGATCCTGGCGAGTCGACCCCTTTGCAACAAACACCCTCCCACTGAGTAAAACGTTCCCGCTATTTCAAATGGTATTATTAAAACCTCTACAGCAATACTGCTCCAGCCTGTACGTAAGCACCACCGCCCACAGCGGAACGATAGCTAGAACGCTTCCATACATGAAACACGGTTTGGCGGTTAGCCATACAAAGGAGCAGATGATTCGCAGTGTCAGCTATCAGAGGCAGCTATCTATAACGGAATAATCGTGTAACAACGCAATAAGAAAGAATGGATGCTACATTTGCCGATGCGATCCTGGCGAGTCGACCCCTTTGCAACAAACACCCTCCCACTGAGTAAAACGTTCCCGCTATTTCAAATGGTATTATTAAAACCTCTACAGCAATACTGCTCCAGCCTGTACGTAAGCACCACCGCCCACAGCGGAACGATAGCTAGAACGCTTCCATACATGAAACACGGTTTGGCGGTTAGCCATACAAAGGAGCAGATGATTCGCAGTGTCAGCTATCAGAGGCAGCTATCTATAACGGAATAATCGTGTAACAACGCAATAAGAAAGAATGGATGCTACATTTGCCGATGCGATCCTGGCGAGTCGACCCCTTTGCAACAAACACCCTCCCACTGAGTAAAACGTTCCCGCTATTTCAAATGGTATTATTAAAACCTCTACAGCAATACTGCTCCAGCCTGTACGTAAGCACCACCGCCCACAGCGGAACGATAGCTAGAACGCTTCCATACATGACACACGGTTTGGCAGTTAACCATACAAAGGAGCAGATGATTCGCAGTGTCAGCTATCAGAGGCAGCTATCTATAACGGAATAATCGTGTAACAACGCAATAAGAAAGAATGGATGCTACATTTGCCGATGCGATCCTGGCGAGTCGACCCCTTTGCAACAAACACCCTCCCACTGAGTAAAACGTTCCCGCTATTTCAAATGGTATTATTAAAACCTCTACAACAATACTGCTCCAGCCTGTACGTAAGCACCACCGCCCACAGCCGAACGATAGCTAGAACGCTTCCATACATGACTACACGGTTTGGCGGTTAGCCATACAAAGGAGCAGATGATTCGCAGTGTCAGCTATCAGAGGCAGCTATCTATAACGGAATAATCGTGTAACAACGCAATAAGAAAGAATGGCTGCTAAATTTGCCGATGCGATCCTGGCGAGTCGACCCCTTTGCAACAAACACCCTCCCACTGAGTAAAACGTTCCCGCTATTTCAAATGGTATTATTAAAACCTCTACAACAATACTGCTCCAGCCTGTACGTAAGCACCACCGCCCACAGCCGAACGATAGCTAGAACGCTTCCATACATGACTACACGGTTTGGCGGTTAGCCATACAAAGGAGCAGATGATTCGCAGTGTCAGCTATCAGAGGCAGCTATCTATAACGGAATAATCGTGTAACAACGCAATAAGAAAGAATGGCTGCTAAATTTGCCGATGCGATCCTGGCGAGTCGACCCCTTTGCAACAAACACCCTCCCACTGAGTAAAACGTTCCCGCTATTTCAAATGGTATTATTAAAACCTCTACAACAATACTGCTCCAGCCTGTACGTAAGCACCACCGCCCACAGCCGAACGATAGCTAGAACGCTTCCATACATGAATACACGGTTTGGCGGTTAGCCATACAAAGGAGCAGATGATTCGCAGTGTCAGCTATCAGAGGCAGCTATCTATAACGGAATAATCGTGTAACAACGCAATAAGAAAGAATGGCTGCTAAATTTGCCGATGCGATCCTGGCGAGTCGACCCCTTTGCAACAAACACCCTCCCACTGAGTAAAACGTTCCCGCTATTTCAAATGGTATTATTAAAACCTCTACAACAATACTGCTCCAGCCTGTACGTAAGCACCACCGCCCACAGCCGAACGATAGCTAGAACGCTTCCATACATGAATACACGGTTTGGCGGTTAGCCATACAAAGGAGCAGATGATTCGCAGTGTCAGCTATCAGAGGCAGCTATCTATAACGGAATAATCGTGTAACAACGCAATAAGAAAGAATGGCTGCTAAATTTGCCGATGCGATCCTGGCGAGTCGACCCCTTTGCAACAAACACCCTCCCACTGAGTAAAACGTTCCCGCTATTTCAAATGGTATTATTAAAACCTCTACAACAATACTGCTCCAGCCTGTACGTAAGCACCACCGCCCACAGCCGAACGATAGCTAGAACGCTTCCATACATGAATACACGGTTTGGCGGTTAGCCATACAAAGGAGCAGATGATTCGCAGTGTCAGCTATCAGAGGCAGCTATCTATAACGGAATAATCGTGTAACAACGCAATAAGAAAGAATGGCTGCTAAATTTGCCGATGCGATCCTGGCGAGTCGACCCCTTTGCAACAAACACCCTCCCACTGAGTAAAACGTTCCCGCTATTTCAAATGGTATTATTAAAACCTCTACAACAATACTGCTCCAGCCTGTACGTAAGCACCACCGCCCACAGCGGAACGATAGCTAGAACGCTTCCATACATGACACACGGTTTGGCAGTTAACCATACAAAGGAGCAGATGATTCGCAGTGTCAGCTATCAGAGGCAGCTATCTATAACGGAATAATCGTGTAACAACGCAATAAGAAAGAATGGCTGCTAAATTTGCCGATGCGATCCTGGCGAGTCGACCCCTTTGCAACAAACACCCTCCCACTGAGTAAAACGTTCCCGCTATTTCAAATGGTATTATTAAAACCTCTACAACAATACTGCTCCAGCCTGTACGTAAGCACCACCGCCCACAGCCGAACGATAGCTAGAACGCTTCCATACATGAATACACGGTTTGGCGGTTAGCCATACAAAGGAGCAGATGATTCGCAGTGTCAGCTATCAGAGGCAGCTATCTATAACGGAATAATCGTGTAACAACGCAATAAGAAAGAATGGCTGCTAAATTTGCCGATGCGATCCTGGCGAGTCGACCCCTTTGCAACAAACACCCTCCCACTGAGTAAAACGTTCCCGCTATTTCAAATGGTATTATTAAAACCTCTACAACAATACTGCTCCAGCCTGTACGTAAGCACCACCGCCCACAGCGGAACGATAGCTAGAACGCTTCCATACATGACACACGGTTTGGCAGTTAACCATACAAAGGAGCAGATGATTCGCAGTGTCAGCTATCAGAGGCAGCTATCTATAACGGAATAATCGTGTAACAACGCAATAAGAAAGAATGGCTGCTAAATTTGCCGATGCGATCCTGGCGAGTCGACCCCTTTGCAACAAACACCCTCCCACTGAGTAAAACGTTCCCGCTATTTCAAATGGTATTATTAAAACCTCTACAACAATACTGCTCCAGCCTGTACGTAAGCACCACCGCCCACAGCCGAACGATAGCTAGAACGCTTCCATACATGAATACACGGTTTGGCGGTTAGCCATACAAAGGAGCAGATGATTCGCAGTGTCAGCTATCAGAGGCAGCTATCTATAACGGAATAATCGTGTAACAACGCAATAAGAAAGAATGGCTGCTAAATTTGCCGATGCGATCCTGGCGAGTCGACCCCTTTGCAACAAACACCCTCCCACTGAGTAAAACGTTCCCGCTATTTCAAATGGTATTATTAAAACCTCTACAACAATACTGCTCCAGCCTGTACGTAAGCACCACCGCCCACAGCCGAACGATAGCTAGAACGCTTCCATACATGAATACACGGTTTGGCGGTTAGCCATACAAAGGAGCAGATGATTCGCAGTGTCAGCTATCAGAGGCAGCTATCTATAACGGAATAATCGTGTAACAACGCAATAAGAAAGAATGGCTGCTAAATTTGCCGATGCGATCCTGGCGAGTCGACCCCTTTGCAACAAACACCCTCCCACTGAGTAAAACGTTCCCGCTATTTCAAATGGTATTATTAAAACCTCTACAACAATACTGCTCCAGCCTGTACGTAAGCACCACCGCCCACAGCCGAACGATAGCTAGAACGCTTCCATACATGAATACACGGTTTGGCGGTTAGCCATACAAAGGAGCAGATGATTCGCAGTGTCAGCTATCAGAGGCAGCTATCTATAACGGAATAATCATGTAACAACACAATAAGAAAGAATGGATGCTACATTTGCCGATGCGATCCTGGCGAGTCGACCCCTTTGCAACAAACACCCTCCCACTGAGTAAAACGTTCCCGCTATTTCAAATGGTATTATTAAAACCTCTACAGCAATACTGCTCCAGCCTGTACGTAAGCACCACCGCCCACAGCGGAACGATAGCTAGAACGCTTCCATACATGACACACGGTTTGGCAGTTAACCATACAAAGGAGCAGATGATTCGCAGTGTCAGCTATCAGAGGCAGCTATCTATAACGGAATAATCATGTAACAACACAATAAGAAAGAATGGATGCTACATTTGCCGATGCGATCCTGGCGAGTCGACCCCTTTGCAACAAACACCCTCCCACTGAGTAAAACGTTCCCGCTATTTCAAATGGTATTATTAAAACCTTACAGCAATACTGCTCCAGCCTGTACG